>JAJAGP010002861.1:0-94764 GCA_025084515.1 Ancistrus triradiatus
TAAAATAATTCTGTTGAAGCATGGTTGAAAAGCAATGTCTGACTTTCATTTGTTCATTTTCACAGACTTTGTATTTATTATTACTTTTGTCAGATTAAAGTTATTTCTGTTACTATTGTGGGTTTTTCTTTCATTAACTGAGGTGTACCAACAATTTTGTCCACGTGTGTACAGGTGCTTCCTGATTTACAATGCGGATATGTTCTAACAAATCCATCATAAGTTAAATGTATCTGTTACGGTTTGCCATGTTAAAGGGGCCGACGAACCATTAAAAAACAAAATATATTTTATTAGGGTGAGGTCTCGGGTTCTAATGCGTGCATAGAACGTGAGGATGTGGCACCTATGTGAAGGTGAGATGAAGCCACTAACAGCCCAATCACGTGTCAATCAGTGTATGAACTAACCTTCCCTAGACTGGCAAACACATTCAGGGTTGAGCGTGTTGCAAACAGGAAGGCCCAAGTACGCAGGACCAACCCTAAAGCAAGAGTCAGCAAGGAGGGCAAGGCAACACAAGCCAAGCACATGGCCAAGCTCTGGCTCATGGCTAGCTCGGCACTGGGTGTGCAAGTGCAGAGCTAGAGAGTGCTAAGTGCCCAGTCGCAGAGCTAATGGGCGTGGTGGGCCCAGGTTCAGAGCTAGTTGGTGACGACTGCTCAGAAACAAAGCCTACGAGTGTGGTGTGCTTGGGTACGGTGTCAGAGGGTGCCAATTGCTCAGGACTGGAGCTTACTTGCCTGGGGTCGGAGCTTACAGGTGTGGCGTGCGGTGCGGTGCACTCAGGTACGGTGCTAGGCGGCGCTAATCACTCAGGAACAGAGCTTACTTGCTCAGGTTTGGAGCTTACAGGTGTGGCGTGCTCAGGTACAGAGCTAGACGATGCCAATTGCCCAGGAACGGAGCTTACTTGCTCAGGTTTGGAGCTTACAAGCGTGGTGCAATCTGGTAAGGAGCTAGGTGGTGCCAATTGCCCAGGAACGGAGCTTACTTGCTCAGGTTTGGAGCTTACAGGCGTGGCGCACTCAGGTACGGTGATAGGCAGCGGCAATTGCCCAGGAACGGAGCTTAAAGGTGCGCGTGCCAAGAAACGGCGCTAGGAAGCGATAATTGCTCAAGAATGGAGCTTACTTGCTCAGGTACGGCGTGCTCAGGTACAGAGCTAGGCAGCGCTAACTGCTCAGGAATGGAGCCCACTTGCTCAGGTTCGGAGCTTACAGGCATGGCGTGCTCAGGTACGGAGCTAGGCGGCACCAATTGCCCAGGAATGGAGCTTACCTGCTTAGGTTTGGGGCCTACAGGTGCGGCGTGCCCAGGCACGGCGTCAGGTGGCGCTAAATGCTCGAGGCCGGGGGCAAATTACTCAAGAATAGCACTAATGTGTGTGGCGAGCTCAGGCACAGAGCCAAGTGGCGCCAGCAGCTCGAGTATGAGACCAATCTGCTTAAGTACAGAGCTGATGAACATGCAGAGCTCAGTTACGGAGCTGAGCAGTGCTAGCTGCTTGCTTATAGAGCCAATTTGCTCAAGAATGGAGCTTAATTGCTCGGGTATGAAGTTTACAAACACAGCGTGCTCGAAATTGGAGCTAGGTGGCGCTAAATGCTCAAGTACAGAGCTTAATTGCTCAGGCACAGAGCCCATGGGCTCGACGAGCTCAGGTACAGAGCTTAAAAGCGTGACATGCTCAGACACAAGGCTATGGGAAGCTATGGTGTACAGCTCCCCAGTGAACACTTAAATGGCAGAGATCTGCTCCAAAATGCCCAGCAAATTTTAATCATTGTGGGCTTCAGTGGGCGTAGAAGCCACAGAGAACACGGAATGATCAAAACAACCATATTTGACCCGTGAGAGGGGCCACGGACTGCGGGCTGAACCAGCCCTCTCCCTGGCTATTTGAAGCCAGAGACTCACATCAATGGCAAGATCATAAAGCTCGGCTACTGAAGAGGGAGACGCACAAGAGGACGACTCGTCCTTTACCTCATCATTAAGTCCAAGCCTGAAAAGGTCCTTAAGCGCCTGGTCCCCAAGATCTGAGACCATGGCTAGCTGGTTGAATGGCCCCACATATTCGTCCACCACCCTGGAATATTAGATGGTGCCGAGGTGCGTGCTAGCTGCTCTGGAATGGAGCTGATGAGTGGTGCTGGCTGCTCTGTTGCAGAACTAGACAGCGCTGATGGCTCTGGTAGGGCATAAACCGAAGGCGAGGGGGGTGATGAGCAGTAGATAGAACCAGCCCTCTTCCTGGCCCGCTGTATAAGGCAGGTTTCTGCATGGATGGCCAAATCATACAGATCTGCCAGGCAAGAAGGGTCTGGGAAGAAAGTCGGCTCATGCTTAACCTCCTTGCTAAGGCCGTGCTTAAAGATGTCCATAATCGCCTTGTCACAAAAAATGGAGCGCATGGCCAGTTGGCGGAACTCTACCACATATTCTGCTACTGCCCTAGAACCCTGCAAGATATCAGTAATACAGGGCAGCCGGGCAGTCTGTACCTGTGAGTGAGGTTCAGGACAAATGCAGTCAGCCTGATTGGAAGGCATCAGACTACAAAGCAAACCTGACATATTCCTGGGATTGGGAATCAAATGAGTGTCTACATGGATGGCTAGATCGTATAGCTCGGCCAGAGAGGGAGGTGGTTCCAGAGCGAACAGCTCGTCCCTGACCTTCCTGCTAAGGCCCAGCTCAAAAGCCTCCATTAATGTCCAGTCATCCATGTCTGCCTTTACGGCTAGCTGATGAAACACATCCACATAATCAGCAACCCGCCTCAAGTCTTGCCTGACCTCAAAGATACTGGGAGGGTCGGGAGCTTCTGCGGGGTCAAAACCTGGTTCCTGGAAAACAGTTGGAGCCAGCAGGACACGCTTAGACTGGGCAGGGCACCAACGCCTTTTACACCGAGGCTTGGGCAGCTCTACGGGGTCAGGTTGCCAAAGTTGGGCCACGCCTGAACCGAGGCAACTTAACGGGCCCCCAAGAGCTAGACGGGACCCGGGGAGCGTGAAAGAACACTGCTTACAGAAAGTAGGAAACTCTATATTGGAGGTCCCAGGAGCTAACGCTGGGTCCAATACTGGCCACATCCTTTTGTTACAATTCGGCATGTTAAAGGGGCTGGCGAACCATTAAAAAATAAAATATATTTTAAATATTTTATTTTATTTTATTTAGGACCCAAGTGTGGTTAGCTCTAGATGGAATTAGTGAACCAAAAAAAGAGATGAATTAATGGGTCCGCAGCTCGTGCAGGACCAGGAACTCAAAACCCTGATCTCTAGTGTCGCAGCCAAGTGTAATCATGGCTTGCCACACAGCTTGACACTAGGGCCCAGGGGAAAGAACAGATAAGCCTGTCTGAATCACTGTCTGAATGACGCGTGATTGTGCTGTTAGTGGCTTCACCTGTCAGTGGCAAAGCGTGCTCTGAAATAGCACCACTGACAGGTGAAGCCACTAACAGCACAATCACGCGTCATTCAGACAGTGCATACCTGATTGTGCTGGTATGTGGGGATCCTACACCATAACTAAGCCGACACTGGCCTCTAGTGTCAGCTTAAAAGAATCCCCACTATGCTGGGGGAGCTCATGCTGCCGTGAAGGGTCAACACATGCCACTAGTGGCCCAGGTGTGACCTCTAACAGTATCATGTTCTGAGGAGTTTAAAATAAGTGTTTGGTAGTCTCGATGAGTAAGTTAATGTTTAAGACACTTATATTAACCTACAGTTGACTAAAATCACACAAAAACATGTTTTTATAATAAAGTGTTGAAAAATCTCATGTAGTTTAGTGAGTAATGGATTGAAACTGAAAAGTAAAAGCAAACCACACTATTGGTGCATAGCCGCTAAAGCTAATTGCAGCCTGTTTTCTGGGGCATTAAGTTCCTGTTTCCCTTTCGTTTAGCAGCCAATACAACCCTTTTATGGACCCATGTAGACTTTTGCACAAAGCACAGTAACACAGTACTGTAGATATAAAAAAAGGAAAAACAGGATGAAAATGAATCTAAACCACTGAATCACTGTGTACTGAATTGTGAATTGTGACGTTTCGGCTGAAATGAGTCATGTGACTCGATTTTTACAATTTTAAGCAAGTGCGCCTAGTACCAAGCAAACAGCGAGAACCAAGACTTTTTCCAGTAAAAATGCATCGAGAACCAAAGTTCCGAGGTATTCGAGAACCGAAGTACCAATGTACTTTTGAAATGCCAATTCAATCACAGAAGTTAGGAAGTGTGGAGATGATAGATGAAATGAGTGATATTCAGCGATGAAACACAATTCTGCATTGGTCAATCAGATAATGCTGGAACTTTAGTCTGGTGCCATTAATGAAACATATTAAAGATGACATCCTGAAAAAAAAACTGTCAAACTTCCTCACTCATTTATGATATGAGGTGCATGTCAGTTAAAGGACCAGGAGAGAAGCCTTTCATTGCCTTGACAGTAAATGCTTGACATTTTAGACACTGTCCCTTGAGAGAAAATAGGTTTGGTGATGATTATGTTTTTTTTTCTTCAGGATGGGCCATGTGCCTTGTCACAAAGCAAGGACTGTTAAAAACTTTTCTCAGGGTCTTCCAGCATGACAATGATCCCAAACACACACCGCTTGGGCAACGAAGGAGTGGCTCCGTAAAAAGCATTTCAAAGTCCTCGAGTGGCCTAGCCAGTCTGCCTACCTCAACCCCATAGAAAATTTGTAGAGGGAGTTGAAAAGGCCATGTTGCCCAGCAACAGCCCCCAAAACATCACTGCTCTAGAGGAGATCTGCATGGAGGAATGGGCCAAAATACCAGCTACAGTGTGTGCCAACCTGCTGAAGACTTACAGACAAGAAAACGTTTGACCTATGTCATTGCCAACAAGGTTATGTTACAAAGTATTGAGTTGAACTTTTGTTATTGACCAAATACTTATTTTCCACCATGATTTACAATTAAATTCTTTAAAAATCCTACAATGTGATTTCCTGGATTTTTTTTTCTCATTTTGTCTCTCATAGTTGAAGTGTAGCTATGATGAAAATTACAGACCTCTCTCATCTTTCTAAGTAGGAGAACTTGCACAATCAGTGGCTGACTAAATACTTTTTTGCCCAACTGTATCAGCTCAAGGACATGGTCCTCAAACTGTCTGGATCTCAATCTTATTGATCATTTATAGTGGAAATTTAAATAATTGGTTCATGACAAGGCTTCAGCCAACAAATATGATCTGTCAACTGCTATTTAACAGTTGAAACCAGATTAATGTAGAATACTATTTATCATTAGTGAATCCATGCCTCAAAGAATTCACTCCATCATAAATGCCAGAGGAACAACAACAATTTTTTTTTTTTTTTGGGTTGATTGCTCCATACTTTTTCTTCAACATTAGGTGATTCCATATTTTTACCATGCTTGATTTAAAAAAAAGTATATATTTTTTTTATTTATTTTAGTTTGAGGTATGCTTCATGAAGCCAAAATGTTCAACTAAAAGAAAAATATGACTTAGTTCCCTGGCATTTTCCTGTTTTAGTATAGCGTAGCCCAACCTTTGTTTCCAGGTTGGAAAATATTAAGCACAATATGCTCTTAGGCAACAGATCAAATTACAATTCTTGCTAATTTTATAAAGAACAAAAGGTTACTCTTAGAAGTTACTTCTATAACTTTTAATGAACCAGTAAAATGTCCTGCAGTTCCAGTGGCTTTAAAGCAACAGTCAGCTCCTGAAAACAATAATTTCAAAAGAACTGGATTCATTGAGTTTGCTAAATATACGGTGTGCTTAGATACATTAAATGTCCTTCCACTTTATAAATAAACAATATTTCAGGTGTGCGTTAGCCAAAAATAAAGGGGTGGATGTTCTTTTTAACGTTAATTGTGCACTGTCTTGCATGAAGTCATATTACTTAACAAAGCTGTGCTACATCAGTTTACTTAATTCATTCATTCATTCACTTTCTTATCAGCTTACGCCTGGACTAGAGCTGGTGCCTAGGTTGCAAGGCAGACTAGGGCTACTTTAGTGTATAATAGTGTCAAATAAGAAATGCAACACCAGCCAAACTTTGCTCAACATTCTGTCTGCTCATGCTGATACTGCATGTGTGTAATTAAACTTTGTGTATAATAAAACGTTATGTTAAATAACACTCCCTGCACCAGAGGCTGCACTGTTATTTGTTTCATTACTAGTACTACAACAACTAATGTTTGTGGAAAGGTAATATGTGGATTAAGTAAGTTAATAACCTTAATAATATGGGAAGGGAGTGTTGTCCAAATGGACGTTATGCAGCGCATACCTATAAATAATTTATGAAATATTTCTCAAAGACCTTGCAGGCTCTGAACCTTTGGCCCAAACCACACCACCTCATTACAGAAACTCACCACCAGTCATGAACCCAGTGGAACCAGACCCCATAACAATGGCTTTCCAGAACCATGGTATACTTTAGGACAGGCAGGGTCTCCCTGTGCCAAAATATCTAGATGTTCCTGAAGCCAAAGGTTGCTTTCAGGTATATTCAGAGCGCACCCCAATTCAAATACACAGGCGTATTTCCCAGACTTCTTAAAGTTACGAAACCCACAAAGAGAAAAACTTCCAGGTACTTATTTATTGTGTGGCAGCAGGTAATTGCAATGACAGTTTGGCTCAGTCACTGCATCTGCCTTTGGAGACCCTGGATTGTCTGCTTCCAGTCTAGAAGATATACAGGCATACCCTTGTGGCAAGGGCTGTCACCCACCACGTGCATCCTGTCACCTTGCACATTGGTCAGCACAGTGAGGTTGTTCTATCTTAGCTCCTCACTTATAGCCAGTCCTGTGGTACCCCTGACTGCAACACTACAATTCCCTTATTGTTTGGTCGACGCGGACAGCGGCGAGGTGGAGGCTCCAGCGAAAGATTATTTGTTTGGGCACACCTTTGCTTTCGGTTAGCACCCATTTAGAGCTTGGGCTCGACCTTACATGGACTCCTCCTGTAAACCAAGATCCCTAAGCTGACAATCAGGTAGCTCCGAAACTCAACTAGTGCAGTACCTCACAGCTCCAGTGTCCCCAGTCCAATCCAGACTTTGCACTCCACCTGTGTGGAGTTTGCATGTCCTCCCCGTATCCACATGGGGTTACTCCAGGTGAACTGGTTTTTTCCTCCAACAGTCAAAGACTTTCATTAGTTTAATTGATTACACTAAATTGGCCTTGATCTGAGTATGTATGACTAGTTTTTGATGTATCCTTATATATCGATTTAATCTTGTGTCTGTCTTTAATACAAGTGATGCTGAAAGTGACATTAAATAAACCAAAATAAATAAACTGAAGCTCAAAAATGCTGCCAGCGGACCTGACAGAAGGTGAGGGCCCACCCATTGTCCATGCTTTTAGGTGCTGTTCTTAGAGTGAGGGGGACAGTACAGAGCAGCACTCCGATGCTATTTGGGAATGCTAGAGGGCAAAAAGCATTACAAAGGCTCCCGCAGACTGCAGTGCCTTTGTAGGGACAGACCACTATGCTAGGAGTCCGAGTGCATATGCAATTGTGGAAATGAAAATTAAATGAAATGAAAGTAGAAGTGAAATGTAACTAAAATGATATCTGTATCATACCTCTGTGAAGACTAAAAGAGAGCAAACTGAAAGTGTCACGGGAGCGAGGACAGAGGCAGACGAGATCGCAGGTCCCAGTTGGACAAAAATAAAACAGTTTATTAACAATAAGAAAACAGATCAAACGGGTACTAATACTTGGTATAACAATGACAAAAGAAAACCTGGCATGAGAGTCGAACCAAAAGCACACAACAAACTCAGGTAAAGCACAGTGAATGAAAAGCTAGGCGCGGGAGCCCAAAATAAACCAATAAACACAAAACAAAAAGCTGCGGCTAGGCTAACAATTGAAGTCTAGGGTCCAAAAAACGAGAACGCAAAGTCCCAGGAACAGCTGTAACAAAACAATGATCCCAAGGCAGCAACACAAAGCAAAACACTAATCCCACAGGATCAGCATGGCGTGGCGTGGCATTTCTTGAAGCGTGTAGCAGTAGCGTAGCATAGCATAGGCACATAAGGCATGGAAGACCGCTTCCGTAACATCTGCTAAAATGCGATGTATGCTAACATGATGCGACTGGAGAAACAAGGAGCTTATATACAAAATCTCCAGCCGCACGCGGCAGCAATTAACGAAAGACAACCAATAATAAATGTCCAACGCCAACGCAAAACAGCCGGCATAATCAGGGCGCCGCAATGTTCAGTCCAGCGGCGAATTGTGGGGGATGTAGTCCATGCCCACAATTGCCGCAAACAAAAGCGAAAACGGGGGTTAGGGCACGAACCCTAACAGAAAGTGATAGAGTTAAATGGCTATAAATGTAATGAGTAGTGTCTACAGTTACACCAAAGGAAAATAGGTGAATGAGTTCAACTGAAGGGAGTAAAGTAAACATATCAGAATAGTAGGAAGTGAGGAAGTTCTATTGGTGGTTAGTGGAAAAAGCTAAAGACAACTTTTAAGCTGAAGAAAATAAACAAATCATTGTTTGAGTTTGGGGTATTGTAAACAATCCCAGAATGACGTCTTCAGTGGAAGACCATTTTGAGTGTCTATTTATTTACAGTGGTGCTTCAAAGTGTTTGAACCCTTTGGAATTGTCCATATTTCTGCATTCATAAATATGTTCAAAAACATAATCAGATTTTCACATAAGGCCTAAAAATAGATAAAGAGAACCCACTTAAACAAATGAGACAGAAATATTATACTTGGTCATTCATTTATTGAGGAAAATGGTGATTTGAAAATTTGAAGGTGAAATTAGAGATTTTTTCTTTGAGATGAGAAGATTGTAGTCATGAGTGTCCCTGGCTGCAAAAAGGGCCTGTCTACAGAGGTTTTCTGTATTTTTTAGGTGAAGGACTAAATCTGAAATAAAAGTCATAATGTGCTCCATGTCAAAGGGGTGCCAATTACAATTTATCTGCCTGTTGAGAGACATATTAAGGATTCTGATTGGGGAATACATACAGTTATAAATGATGAAAGAAAGTCCATAGTTGATGATGCAAGGCCTTCATATATCTCTGCTATGACGCTTTGCTCACATTGCTATCAGGACAATTAATCCAACTAATTACTGATCTGCTCTCCTTCATGCTTTCTCTCTCTCTTGACTGATTTTTATTTTCTACAGACCTAAATATGTACTTCAACCATGGTATATATGAAATATATGATTACTATATAGTTCCACAAAAAGTTCCACTGTTGACTCCTCATTCCATATCAATTTTCAACATTGGTTGTAAGAAACATTGCTTACACATTTAAGAAATATACTGGTTTCATCTGGATCTAGCCAGGATGAAAATATCATGCTACTTTTATCGCTTAACAGAGAACCAAGTGCAAATTCTTTCTGGAAGCTCTATTTATATGTAGATGCTGTTTAGAAGGGTTCTCAGGTGATGATTGCAATTGTGTATCATAATTTGTTTATCAAGACATATACTTTGTGTAAATCATCTAGATGGTGAGTTTGTGTACACCTGTGTGTGGAGGTGACAAAGAGAAAGCATGGCTATTACGATCATTACCCTGTCTGGCATTGCTACAATTTTGTTTTTATAGAAAAGCCCTAGAAAGCAAGATCTAAGAGAAACAGTGTGAGAAAAGGTGTACATGCTATTAGTCTCTACCAGTGTGTGTGTGTGTGTGTGTGTGTGTGTGTGTGTGTGCGCGTGTGTGCTCCACAGACATCTAAAGAAAGAGGACAAACAGCATTATTTGGTGTGATAGATTGCAAAATGAAGTGCACAATGTCCTCAACTCTTAAATCAGAGAAATGACAAACAATTCCTGTTATCCATTTCATGTGCCATCACTTCTGTGTGTGTGTGTGTGTGTGTGTGTGTGTGTGTGTGTGTGCTTGTTGAAGTCATATAGCAAAGACAAAGCTAGAGCAGTTTTCAAAATAACACTTAAAAAAGTCATACAGCTGTATATGCATTCATGAGGAAGCAATCAGCACAGCTAATAATTTGTCTCTGTTTAACTTGGACTGGGTACAGAGGAAAACACAAATTAACACAAACACATACACACACAGATGCAGTCAGAGAAAAAAAATCAAATCATAGAACATTTCAGCAAGCTAAAAAGGGACTTTTCAAGAAAATAGTGGTATTAGAAAAGAGTCATGATAGCTGATAGATGACTGTAATTATCTGGCACTGGAAATGGTCCTACTAAGAGCAAATCAGCCCCTCGCTTTGTCTCTATCTACTCTCCGTCCTTGGCAAAGTGGAATTTGAGAGGCTTTTGAGCGCAGAGTGTAGCTGTTACACCATCATCTAACTTCAATTTGGTCTTAATGGTCCTGGGGATTTATTACACATGGATATTTTTGTGAGTGCAAGTTCTGAACTGACTGGATAAGAGGAAACAGAGGATACTCAAAATGTGATTTTAGCGCAAATGTTGTGCTACAGTCCTTATCAGGATAATGACGAAAAGCATGGAGCTGCTCTCATTCTCTCTCAGCCCCTTGCTTGACACGAAGAAAGTGTTTTCTTGTTATTATCCTGTTATTATGAAGTGATTGAAAATCTCACCCACTGAATATCATTAACCAAGATGCAGAAGCATAACTGCCATTTGCACAAATAATGATGTCACAGGAACTGTTTATACCTTCATCATGCCGTTGTCTTAAGTTAAACCACTCTCTTATTGCCTGGTTTGAACTCTGTACAACAGGGCTGTTTTGTTGTTTAATGTTGCTTCTGTTTTTTTCTTTTTGCATTGATTCATATAGCTTTAAACAATAGACAATGCTACAAAGAAGCTTTACAAAAAGTAGAGTTTAGACCACAAATGAGCATGTAAGAGGCGACAAGGAAAAGGAACGATTCCCCGAAACGCATATAGAATAAACCTTGAGAGAAACCAGCATGAAATAGAGAATCCATTTTCCTCTGGGTGAGATCAGACAACTAGATTAAGTTCTTAAGAGACTATACCTAGCTGAATACAAAGAAATTAACAGCAGATCGTATATGACAGCAGATGTTCAGTGTAGTATATTCTAAATAAACTCAGTGGAAAAGTGGTCTGTCTTATTCTGCTCTTTGTTAAGGAACAACCACACCACAAAAATCTTCCTAACTAAGTGACATACTGCCTTTTTCCTGAAGGTCACTATAATCAAGAACACAATTTTTAAATAACCATTCCAAGGCTATCCCATTGAGATAATTTAAATATCATAAAGGTTTTTTTTTTTCAACACAAGTAGAAGTTGTCTAAACTACAGTTGTCCATCAGTTTCTATTGATTAAAGACACCATATGTATGTTCAAGTCCCTTATATAAAATGTGCATATTTACAACTTAAGCACATTCTCCCATATATAATAGACTCTAGAATATTTATAAAATTTACTACAAAGTAAACACTATGTAAATAGTACTGTTGTAATGTATTGTTTATTGAATAATGACGAGAAAAAAAAAACGGATGTGAAAGGATGAGAAGCGGAGAGAGCAATGCTCAAACAATGCATGATGGAGAGAGACTAAGGATATGCACACACATAATTTATGTGGATTCAGTTTAGTGCTTGCCATGCAGGAAATGCAAGTTTTGCTTTTAGGAACTTTTTGGAAATTGTAAAAATATACTTGTGATCCACAGTTGGCTCCATAACCCGTAGATATGGAGGGCTGACTGTATATGAGACTTCTCAAAAGGCATGTGGTTGTTATCAAAAGCAATAATTCCACAGCAATAAGTCCCCCAGCCCCCTCCCCCCACATCAATCAGCAGCAGGCTCCCAAGTGGACACGGGAGGATAAACACAATCTTGGCAGCTCAGCTCTTGTGGATAAAGGAGTTCACTCTATTAAAATTGTATTCTATAATGCATTCTGCTTGACTAATGGCCTCCCAGTATCTTAAAAGCTTTGACAGCTGATGTGGTTTTCTGCAGCATCTTATTCACTTACAAAGACAAGGAATTATCAGTACAAATAACGCACTAATGGATATTTACCAAGTGACTTTCTTACCATGTTTCACAACAAGTGTATAAGAATTCTGTAGGAAGAACAAATACACCCACCTTATCTAAAGTTTTGGAACACCTTGATGTTTTTAAGTGAGGTTTGCTTTTCAGTGACCTCAACTACACCTCAAACAAAAAAGATATATATAGAGGATGGAGGCAGTGCTGTCTGTAATTGAATGCCCTACCCACCGATCTGACCTTAATCCAACCAAGATCCTAAGAGATGAGTAAGAAGAAATGTTTGAAAGAGAGAGATACACCCAACCTTCACAAATTTCACTGCAGAGTCATGACAGAGCAGCAGTGAGTAATGCTGTTATGTATAAATCGTGTACTGCAGTTAAAGGTTACAGAGTACTTGATGACCACAAAAGGCAGTGTAGAGCATTATAAAAGGAACTAAATTGCTATAAATCCCCAAAATTTACGATGGGTTTCTTGGGACTGGAGAACGAGGCATTCTACAAGTCCTGGCAAAAAGTATAGACATTACATTACATTGAGAAGATGATCACCCAGCTATTTACTTCATAGCACAGTAAACAAAAAATAGATGTGACTCTAAACATATTCTGGCAATGTGAACCATACCATAGAAATAACAATTACTACTTTGTTGCCCCTCCCCTTCCTCCAGTGTGGAAAAAAGTATTTAGTCAGCCACTGATTGTGCAAGTTCTCCGACTTAGAAAGATGAGAGAGGTCTGTAATTTTCATAGAGACAAAATGAGAAAAAAATCCAGGAAATCACATTATAGGATTTTTTAAGAATTTAATTGTAAATCATGGTAGAAAATAAGTATTTGGCCATCCACAAACAAGCAAGATTTTGACCTCTTTATCTGTATAATAGAAACCTGTCCACAGCCTCAAACAGTCAGACTCCAAACTCAACCATGACCAAGACCAAAGAGCTGTTGAAGGACACCAGGAAGAAAAATGTAGACCTGCACAGACTGGGAAGAGTTGAATATACAATAGGCAAGAGGTTGGTGGAATAACTCAAAATGGGTGAGCAATTGTAAGAAAATGGAAGCTATACAAGCCCATTGATTAATCTCCCTCGATCTGGGGCTCCAGGCAAGGATTATCATCCCGTTGGAATCAAAAGATCATGAGAATGTGAGCAAAAATCTCAGAACTACATGGAAGGGATCGATGAATGACCTGCCGAGAGCTGGGAACCCAAAAGTAGAACAAAGGCTACCATCAGTAACACCTATGCGAGAGGGATCGATCCTGCAGTTCCGGCGTGCCCCCCGGCTTAAGCCAGTACATGTCCAGGCCCATTTTGAGGTTTTCCAGGGAGAGCCATATAGGATGATCCAGAAGAGGGATTGGTCAGATATTGTCAATATCCTGTGGGGTCAGATGAGCAGTGAGAGATTGAAGATGAGAACGTGGCGGGGTCTTCCAGCATGACAATGAGCCCAAACCCACACGCCTCGGCTTCTGTAAAAAGCATTTCAAAGTCCTGGAGTGGCCTAAGGCCTCTGAGACCTCAACCCATAGAAAAATTGTGAGGGAGTTGAAAGTCCGTGTTGCCCAGGGACCAAAGCCCCAAAAACCATCATGCTCTAGAGGGAGCTCTGCATGCGGGAATGGGCCAAAATTACCGGCTACAGTGTGCCAACCTTGTGAAGACTTACAGGAAACGTTGGACCTCGGTCATTGCCAAAAAGGGTAGAGTTGAAACTCAAGGTATGAGTTTTAAGTATTGAGTTTGAACTTTTGTATTGACCAAATACTTAATTTCCACATGATTTAGAATTAGATTCTTAAAAATCCTACAGGTGATTTCCTGGATTTTTTTTTTTTCTCATTTTGTCTCTCAATAGTTGAAGTTTACCTATCATGGAAATTACAGACCCTCTCATCTTTCTAAGTCAGAGGAACTTGCCAATCAGTAGCTGACTTAAAACTTTTTGCCCCACTGATTTTGGGGGCACGGGTCTCACTAATGAACAAACGATAGTCTATATCAAGCTAGTCAAACATTCTTGAATAGCAGTTGACAGACAGCTTTTGTAAGATGGAGCCCTTGTCATGGATCGTTTATACCACTGACATTTCAAACATATTGAGGGCTGAGCTGTTGCTGGGCCATATTCATTTTGATGTGCTTTCAAGGTTTAATGCTTATGGCAGAGATAGGGCGGTTGGACAATGAAAAAACTGAAACCCCCCAAACCTGTCATTTAAGTGTGGGAGGTTTCATGGCTAAATTGGACCAGTCGGTGGCCAAATCTTAATTAATTGCACATTGCACCAGTAAGAGCAGAGTGTTGAAGGTTCAATTAGCAGGGTAAGAAGCACAGTTTTGCTCAAAAATATTGCAATACACACAAACAATGCGTGACACCATACCAGAGTTCAGATGGTTGATGAACCTGAAAGTGAAAGTTGAACATTCTCCCAGGCCTGCACAAGTCACCCAGTTTATTAGTAAATAGTAAATATATTGAGCCATTTGGGGGTTTGTTTGGAGAAGCGAGGAGTCCAGGAAAAGGAAGGAAACGTTTTCCTCACCAGCATCATTGTAGTGAACCTGGCCACTACCTGCCAAGGAAGAAGGGCTTTCTTAAAACCCTCTGACCACGTGCAGGACTGTATATCTCATTCCACGGACGAATAATTGATGCTGTATGGCCGCAAAAAGGAGGCCCTACACCAACTAAATTAAATTATTGTGGTCTTTAAAATGACGGTGTTTCAGCTAATTGTCTAACCCGATTACATTATTCATCCTGAAAAGACTTTTCATCACCAAATACTTTATTTTATGGAATGAGAACGTTTCAAAGTTCAAGGTACACATGTGCACTTACGGAGAGGTACTGAATTTCCATTCTCCGGGTATTTACATGACTTAACAAACCCCAATCATACATTATGGGTAAAATGTGATGGTTTTCCTTAGAGAATAGGTCTTTATATGTTTTCATTAAAAAATGACTAGACAAAGGCTCCAGTGTTTATCGCCTGGCCATGCAAATTCAATCTTTATATTAAGAGTCGCACTCCCTGATGTTAGAGGGTACTCGCTTTTCGACCAGGGCATGTTTCGTGCGATCACGCATGCGCCAGTGCTCATTTAGCACTGATTGTGTGATCAGCGACCCCTGCTGGCTCGAGTATTTAAGAGCATGCTTGAGCCCAGTCAGGTGCTGCATCCTCTCGCTTTACATGAGGCAGGCGCCTGTGAGACCTCACCCGGTAATTGGTTTAGGAATAATGGTAGACATTTTGTAGAATCACAGTCATGGTACGGTCAGGAGGCCAGAGGTGACGTCAGGGCTTAGTTCGTTAGCATAGGGACAGATCCTGTCGCTATTCCTCAGTGTTCCCCCCTTCCCGCTTCTCCCCCGAGCACTTTCGGCTTTTTGTTTTTATTTCAAATTCTTTTTTGTTTTTGCCCGCCACAGTGGCTTGGCCTCTCCTCCGTTCATTTTATTAATAAAGGAGCTGTTTTGTTTTTGAGTCCACTCTGCACGGCGCTTGTTTCTGACCTTTTCATTTCTTTTTCAGCTGATGTCTAACCAGCCCACTTGTGGCGAGATGCTAGAGCAACAGACCCTGACATGAGTGATCAGGGTTCGTTCCCCAGCTGCCAGCCTAATCAGGTGCAGCTTCATTTTCGTTGTTCAATTTAGTTTCTTATTATTTAGTTATATTTTTGGTTCTCCATTTCCATCTGGAGCTAACTGTGATTGGGTCCATTTATTTTAGGTTCAAAAATTTACTACTGAATATCTCTTTCGTCCAATCATCCAGAGCTCATAATTGCTTCTTTTTAGCTCACTGTATTCTGGTGGGCTAAATATCATTCTTTTCTTTAGGTGTTTGTGATTGTGATTGTTTTTGTTTGGCTTGTGTACATGTGCAGTGGGGCTTGAAAGTTTGTAAAGCTTTACGTTTTTTTTAACATTTATTTATTTCTCTACTAAGACATCATTCTAAAAACAGACTTTCATACAAGTCTTACAAGTTGATGAAGAAAACTTAATTAAACAAATGAAACAAAAATATTCCACTTGGTCATTTGCTCATTTATTGAGTAAAATTATCCAACATTAAATATCTGCAAAACTATGTGAACCTCTAGGATTAGCAGCTAATTTGTTAATCACGGTACTAATAAAGGAGATCTCTGAGGACCTCAGAAATGCTCATCAGCCTGGAAAGGGTTATAAAGCCATTTCCATATAGCAAAGGCCTCCACCAATCCACAGTCAGACAGATTGTGTTCAAATGAATGAATTTCAAAGACCAATTTTACCATCTCAGGAGTGGTCGACAAACAAAGATCACTCTAAAAGTGTTAAGCAGGTAATAGTCAGCGAGGCCAAAAAGGAGCTCAAGATAAATTGTAAGTGACTAAAGGCCTCTATCACATTGGTGAAGGTTAATGTGCATGAGTCCACCATTAGTAGAACACTGATGAACAGTGGTGTGCATGGCAGGGTTGCAAGGGGAAAGCCACTACTCTCCAAAAAGAACAGTGCTGCCCATCTGCAATTTGCTAAAGTTCACATGGACAAGTCAGAATGCTACTGGGAAAACATTTTGTAAATAGATGAGACCATAAATAAAAAAAAAAAAAAAGGTATGTGAAATAATGGGGAAGCGTAGCGTTAATGTCCGGAGAAAGGAAAAATACTAATTTCATGGAAGTGGTAGTGGTAGTATCAGTGATATGCAGTGAGGCAGGACAAGGGCGGGTGAACACGGGACAGACAGAGCCGATTTACAAATAACATGAACCTTAATGAGATAATATTAAAATTCTCAATCACGGTTTTGATTAGGCAAATGTCTTTTTTAACACACTTATAGTTTATTCAGTCACGTGTTATTCCCCATTGTTTTCTGTGTAATTTTTGGTGCCCCCCCCAAAAAAAAGTCTGGGAAAGGATTAAGATGCGTTTTCATTATCACTTGGTGGAAAAGTGTGGATGGGACAAGCAAGAACCCGTTAACTTTTAGAATAGCTCCGACTTGCATCTGTGTCGCAACAGCCCTTGTTGTCAACAGAGTTCAGATATTTACTCTCTCAACAATGGAGATTCATCAGCGATGGGGCTCTCACATGCCTTCATTATAGTCGCACGTTAATGGCTTGCCTCTCATTGTACTTTTTCATTGCAGTTCTATTGATAAACAAGCCCTAAATTATCTTTTGCCCAGTACCTAGAATTATAGAAAGAGATGACATGCAAATAAAGTTCTAAAGGGACAGCCATATTGCGATATAGTCACTCAAATAGTCTGAATCATGCACTTATTCCATCAGTTTAATGGAATTGCACCAGTCTCAGCTTTTGCACTTTCATTGCGCCTCCTTGCTGGATTACAGCTAGACTCCGCAAATCTGTGATTTTGACAATAAAAATGACCAGAATCATAGAAATGGCATTTATAATACAGATCAGAGAGAACATTGTTTTAAAAAAATATATACGTGACAGGACGTCTGTTTGTGAGTCTTAAGACGATGTGGCAGCAGACAATGGTCCTAAGCACACAAGTCTTTCTGGTGTTTTAGGATGGCTAATTCAAAATCCTGACCTTAATACAACAGAAATGTTGTGTAAGAACCTGAAGAGCACATTTCATGTGAGTAAACCCAAGTACATCTCTGATATGAAGCTCTTTCATACAGAGGAATGAGCTAAAATATCTTCAAGCCGATGTGCAGAACTGATCAAAAGGAACCAAAAATATTTCCCTGCAGATATTGCAAGGGCATAATACCAGATACTGAAAGCACATACTTTTGCCACTCACATATATGTAATATTTGATCAGCTACCTCAATAAATAAATAACCTAGTACGGTTCATTGTATGGTTCATTTGTTTAATTGGGTTCTGTTTTTTATTCTCTCATGACAGCTTCTGAAATCTGATGCTGTTTAATGATGATGTTTATGCAAAAATATAGAAGTGTAGATAAATGTAGATATATAGATGTCTTCCAGTTCTGTTATAAATATCAACCCATGTTTCGACTCATTTGTTTTCATTTGTCTTGTTGTCCATGTTTCTGTTTTCAATGCATATTGTTTTGAGTTTTCCATCCTGATGCTTTGATGTCTTCCTTGGTTTACCGTTAAGATATTTCACTTTTATAGACTTCACATTTGTACTTGCACCAAAATTTAGACACAACTGACTGGTAATGGCCAGCATCTTTTCCCTCACTCTGTGTTGGATTTCCTTCCCACAGGAGTTTTATAATCCTTTCTATTGTTTCACTTAGCCCAACAGTACAACAGCTCATTAAGATCTGCAGACTGCAGGCACTGCACTTTTAACTGCAGACTGATTTGAATTTTAGACTTGTGCTTGTATTACATATTACATACTTTTGATTACATGATTACATATTTTTCCCTCAATATCATGTAATTCCATAATGTTATTTTTTCCCTTTACTTGACCTGGAAAAAAAGAATAAGACATTAATTGAAATAATTAATTTGTTAACAGTATCACTGGATTTGTTTGAAGTGTGCTTCCTGAAGCCAAAATGTTAGCTATTAAACAAACATTATTTGGTTTAAAATCTATGATTTATTCATTTGCTATGAAGAAAAAGCTGGGTGAACATCCTCAAAGTGTGGTGAAGCCATAATATTTCCCATGGGTTGTAAAATTGTTCAAAAAATGTCTTCAGTGTAGTGAAGACATGTTATATAAACTTTTAGATAAATAGTTTTTCTGAGGAAAGTGTTGTAAGGATAGTTATTTAAATGCAAAAAAAGTCATTTTCAAACTACCTTTGATTCCTTTTTCTACAGGGGAGAAAGGTTTTAGATGAAATGGTTGTATTTTTGCCAGATTAATGCATAAATCCACAATTCTTGCTTTTCTTTCAAATAAAAGTGTCCGAATAAACATGATGCTGTTGTCCATGCTGAATGGTTTCCTGTGGATACTGGCTTTATTATAAGACTTTCCCCCGGTGTTTAAGACCACATGTCTGTCTAATGTGTTGTCACACATATTTATTTATTTATTTCATTTATTTATTTGTTGCAGGAATAGTCAAGCTGTGTGTTGATTACCAAGACTCAAACTGCTATGTAATTTTCACAGACAGATTCAATCTGAGCATCTGTGACATTAAACAGATTTATTCTTGGTTCTGAAGTTTACAGCTATCAGAAACATATAGTAACTGTGCTCTCACACAACGGAGATGTTGATTGAAAACACAATCACACACTTGCCTAGATGCATTTCCTTTCCAGTATAGGTACAATAGTGACAGTGACACACTAGAGACTGTTGTGAAGGTACATATCCAGAATAGTCAAGTGGTTCTTCTGGGATAAAGTACTTCTGTCCTGGACATTTTAATATATTCACCCAATGTAACCTAGCTCAGACTTGCTAAGTAACTAACAATCGCAGACTCAGCACCACCCCAAGGGGCACTGAAACTCGTCAGCAGCAGCTGTATTATAAGGCAATACAGCAGATACACACAACGACTTTTGGTGCCAGGAAACCACACAACTGGACTTCACAGAAAGTCTTCTGACTGAGCTGACGTGGGAGTGTTTGAAGTTAAAGTCATAGGGTAGCCTGCTGGCCTTTTCGATAAGTCTGCTCTGTCTTCATCCCAGTACTTGAAATTGACATATAGCTCTCAATACCTTCCATAATCCCCCAGATTACCCATCAGCCCCTGCAGACTGAAGTAGTTCTCTCTCTACTACCCTGTAGAGTCAAAACTGACAGAGTTTACTGTCTCTTTTCCATGAACTATGACTAAATTAAATTCCTCTATTTCAATTAAAGAACTTTTTGTTGTTTTTTGTTGTTGTTTTTGTTTTTTAATAGAAGGAAAAGGACGTTCAGGCAGATCCATTAACCGACAAACACTTGTCTGCCTCTTGGGTTTTATCCAGAGATATGATTGCCTTTTCTCTCCAGGCTATTGAAACATATCACAGATAAGGTGTTATATCCAGTGTAATGGAGTTAATGTTGTCATTATTATTGCCAAATATAACCAAGTGCTCAAAGCAGGCACAGTAGACTAGACTATAATCGCGGTCTGTAATGGCCTTTGTGCAGTCATGCTATAAAGTAACTTCAGCGTTATTGTCTCAACACCATTTCAGTGGAAATTTGACCCTGTAGAACACTGTGTTCCACTGTCCACAGTGATGCAAAGACATTTGGAAATGGCATGAGCCTCTGTATCATCTCTCATTCTTCTGTCAAGGTTGAATGGGAAAATAGTTTGATAGGGGGATTATGAGACACTGAATGTTCAATGTTCCCTGGACTACCTGCGTTGACTTCTGGTGTTGTGCCTATACATAAATACACTTGTAATCAGAAACGTTTAATCTCTCACAGAAACTAAGTATTTAGAACTTTATCATTTTCAGCAGAAGATAGAACTTGCTTTAAATTAAGTCTTTATCAATCGGATGTTCCAGCAAATGAACAATTAGTAGATGATGTAATATTTTAGAGAAGCAGCATTTTTTGTTAACACTCATCATCGTCGTTATCTTGGCGATTGTCCCACCAGTGCGGGGTCAGTCTACTGCCATTTAATGCGACCAAGAATACTCCTGCCAACACGTCTCTCCATCTGTCACCAGAGACCACACTCAAACCATGCCAATTTAACGTAATCAATTATCCCAACACTTTGGACTGTTTGGACTGTGGGAGGAAACTGGAGTGCCTGGAGTAAACCCACACAGACACTAGCAGGACATGCAGACTCCACACAGAAAGGGCTGAGGCCACCCCACCCTGGGATTGAAATCAGGACCTTCTTGCTGTGAGACAGGTGGTGCTACCCACTGAGCCACTGTGCCACCCGTTTTGTTAATACTGGAAATTATTCATCCCCTATATAATATTGCTAGTAAAACCTACTGCTAGTCTGTTTCATCTGAAGTTGGGTTAAAATGTGACTAATAAACTAGGAACTCAATAATGACTGTTAATTTGCTTCAGCTGTGATGTGTTTATATAAACACCACCCAAGGATGTGTTCAAAGTGTGTTGCAACCTTGTTGAGGAGACTACGGAGCTGTGACAAAAGCTGAAACAAGGAGATAATTTTAATGCACCAAACTGGCAATGCATGCAAGAAGACATCCAAGACCTTGAACATTCCAAGAGACACCACTGGGAGTATTGTACAGAAGTTCAAAACTTATGGCACAGTGGCACACATGCCTGGTCGTGGGAGGAAGCCCAAACTTTCATCGACGCTTCAGCCATCTCATCAGGACAACGAAAAAAACACTTGCTTTAAAAGACGTACAGGATGACCTGAGAAAGGCTGGGACCAATATGTCAATGTCAATCGTAAAAACATCATTTAACAACCAGGACCTCATGTCCAGGCTTTATAATGCACAACACCCTTGAAGCACAATGAGGGTCAACTGGAATATGCCAGAAGCAATTTGGATAGGACTGTTGAGTTATGGGACGCAGTTCTATGGAGTCACAAAACAAAACTTGAACTCTTTTGTCATATGGGTCAGCAGTTTGTATGATGCAAGAAAGGTGAGGGTTATGACCAAAAGAATGCTGTCCCCACAGGCAGCATGGAGGTGGCTCAGTGATGGGACTGTGGTAGCCTAGCAGTTAAGGTACTCCACTATGGATCAGAAGGTCCAGGACTCGATTCCCACCTCTGCCAATTTGCCCCTGTTGGGTCCTTGAGCAAGACCCATAACCCACAATTGCTTGGATTATAAGATTGTATAACTTGTAAGTTGCTCTGGATAAGAGTATCTGATAAATGGCATAAATATAATGATGATGTGGGGATGTTTTTGTGCTGCAGGAGCTGAGAATCTTGACTATATGACAGCCAACATGGATTCATGAAAATACCAAACCATTTTGAAGAAGAATTTCATTCCTACTGTGATGAACTAGAATCTCAGTGATAATTGGAGTCTTTTTTCAGGATTCCAAGCACATTTCCAGCTCATCAAAAAATTGGTTAAGGAATCAGACCTGAAATGTCCTGGAAGGGGGCTTCTCAGTCTCCAGATTTTAGTCCTATAGAAAATCTAGGGGATTTTGGTACATCTGGGATGGATAGCAGTTTCAGCACACAAGCCATCAAACTTCACGGAGTTGGATGCCTCTGCATGAGATGGAGTGGGCAAAGTTTCAACGATAGAGGTGTCAGAAACTTATCAGTACTTAGCAAAATTGCTTAGTAGAGGTTGTCAAAGAAAAGGGATGCTCCACTAAGTACTGAGGTTGGGGATTGATTAACAGTGCAGTATTTGAAGATTTTCATTTAAACCCAACATTATGTCAGCTTATCAAAATTGCTTCTATGTAGGAATATATATTCTTTCTTTGTTGAGACTTATTCATGTATATGTTCAATCAGTTCTATACACATCACCATAATGAGGTTGATGGATATTGGGCACACTATTTCTCTTGTAACACCTGGTGTGTTACCCTGTCTGGACAGGTACTTGAAGACTATTTACTCAGCTTAGATCAGTGGCAGGAATGACAGTGATTATGTTAGGACAGTGTAAGTTATATGTTTGGTTGGGCAGATGCAAATAACACAACTTCTTGTGGCTCCAGTTCATGAAACCTGTATTATCAGACTTGAATTTATTACAGCCACGTGTGTGATATTGGATTTATAGAATGGCTCACTGTGGCTGGCTGGTAAAGGCATAGCACTCACAGTTTGACCAGTCCAAACCACTATGAACAGAGAAGCGGAGACTTAGCAAAACTGAATTACATATGCCAACTAGAGTTTCTCCAGGTTACAATCACGAAAGTGTAGCACAAAGAGTTTGGACACAAGGCAGCATCAGAATCTGGCTTCTTTATGGGATGTTTTTGTGGTCTGGACTTGGTGCCGATAAAATTGACACAGACTCAGCGATGTCAATCGACCTGCAACCAGCACTGCCTGGGCCAAACAGCAGATGGCTGCTGAAAGATCAAAAAGGTGGTGAACCATCAAGTAACCCATAGATACCACTGGCTGTTCTGGCCAAGAAAAAGCAGAGTGACTTTTCACCATTTAAGTGTATTAAGCAATCGGAACTCATACCTGCTGCCATAGATCGATGACACGCTAGATCAGGTGATGGGATAGTTCTAACCCTTGGATGCTCATAGCGAGTACTGGCAGGTTGCACTTCCAGATCATACATGCAAAAAAACATTTTCTATTAGTGATGGATGATGGAAATTCACAGTCATGCCATTCAGACTGTGTAAGGCACCAGACACAATCAAGATACTGCATACCTGGACAACCTGCTTGTGCGTGCATCTGGGTTAAACAAAGCGCTGTGTTTGCTGACATTTATGCTGCATCTTAAAGTGTGTCACCATCTCTAGCAGAAAGTTTCCTTCCTTGGACACATCATTAACAGTGAGGGAATGGCAATGGATCTGACCAAGATGGATGCAGTTCACTATTAGCCCACACCAGCAAACTTTGAGCAACTGCGCAGGTTCTTAGGAGTGGTGTCTTATTACCGGTGATTTGTGTGAGGTTTTGCAGACATCGCTGACCTGCTCCACCACCTCACGGCAAAAGGTATGGGCTTTGAATTGTCAGACAAGATGGAGGAGGCATTTAAGTGTTTCTGGGCTTCCTTGGTGTCTAGTGGTCCATTTATTTTTGACACAGATGCTTGTAATGTGTGAAATTGGACCATTCTGTGTCAGGTGAGTAATCATGTATTTCAGTAGTCAGCTCTTTAAGCCAGATCACTGTTATTGTGTCACACAGCACAGCATCAGGCTGTGAATGGACCAGCAGGGGACGGAAACTCTAGTGTCAAGAAGATGCTTCAACGTTTCTAACAGCAGTTCTATTGGCCTAGCTGCCAAGGTGATGTTGAAATCTTTGCCCACTGCTGGGATGTATGTACAGCTTTTAAGGGATATGTGGACTTGTCTTGAGCTCCACTTCTGACACTTCATCCTGCATGCCAGAGGACATGGCCATTGATGTTCTGGGTCCTTTCCCAGAGTCTATGCAAGTTGCTATGGACTACTTGACAAAGTGGCTCAAAGTATATGCAGTCCCCGATCAAAGCAGCATAACCTTGCAAGTATGACTCCTGGAAGCCTGCCGGTTCAGACTCCACTTCATTGGCAGAGCAACAGTTCGCTGGTGAGTATAACCAAATGCTTGTAACGTAACAGTTTGACACCAGCATGATTGGGTTTAAGCACCTTCTTTGGCGCTGATGGCTTGGCAGGGTGGCCATGCAAGTATAAGCAACCTTGTTGGGAGGCAGCATAAGCTTGGTATGGGATCACATGCATGATCGGCAAATCCAGCTGGTGGCTGCTAAGTTAAGTCACTTGTGAATGGGGCACACAGTGGTTATTCAACACCATAAGCCCTCAGTGCTCAATCATGTCTCACGATATTTGTGGTGACCACGCACTGACTTACTTATGATAAAACTGTAGTTAATTAATGCTACACCAATACCTACCCTAACCCTATCCTTTTACCTCAGGAAACCTAACTACAAATATTTTGACTCTTGATTTTTCAAAAGAAAGTTTTTAAAAAACAATTTACTTGTGGGGACCAGCAAAATGCTCTCACATTGTCAGTGATGTCAGATCTTTCTATCTTTGTGGGGACATTTGGTCCTCATAATGTAAAATAAACATGGCTCACACCCACACACACTCACTCACACTGGGACACTTAGGTGGAAGACCAGTTGACCCATGGCCAAACACAACAGTTTGAAATATGGGAAGAAAACAGTTTACTGAAGAAAACCCATGCAGACACAGAGATGTGTTTGGTGACAGTGCTAACTACTTGCTGCCCCTACACACACACACACACACACACACACACACACACTGTTTCGACCCCCTGGTTGGAGCAACCAAAAGAAGAAGTTTTAGCTGAAAGGGATCTATCTAAACAGAAAAGAGATTTACAAGTATTCTCCTCATGTAAAACAAATGAATCACACATGCCTGAAAAACATCTGCACAAAAGTGCTACAAGGAAAGCAATTTTAAATAGCTTTGCAAAAGTGAGACAGACCACTCACATCAGGCTCATTTGGTTCCGCTAACAAAATCCAGGTGTATTCCATTCTCACTTGTTCAGCGCAGGTTTTTGTAATCAAGACTCATGCATGTGCACATGGCATATCCTTTCCTGCTATATATATGTATAGAGCAACCATGGCTTGTCATCACTACGTTTCCTGGTGCTCATCACTCCCACCATGTGACTGCCTACATCCTGCACTGCCAGGTGCTGGGGATTATTGTAGTGCATAGTGTACATTCAACATGCTTAAAACAGTTACATTAAACTACAGTTGGGCAAACTCATTATAATTAAGCTTTAGTCTCTTCTCTAATGGTCCGGATCCCCATAGGACCACTACAAGTAAGGTACTATTTGGGTGGTGGATCATTCTCAGCACTGTAGTGACACTGACATGATGGTGGTCTGTTGGTGTGTGTTGAGCTGGTATGAGTGAATCTGACACAGCAGTGCTGCTGGAGTTCTTAAACACTGTTCATTCACTGTGCACTCTAACAGAGACATCTATAATACTGCTCCACCTTGCAGTTGTAAATTCAGTAATAGTAACTCACTTGTTGTTGCACATATTGTGTATGTAAATAAATACGCACATTGACAAAAACAGAGTGCACCAAGAAAGGGTTGTTGGGACCTAATTAATTTTTATATGTATGAATGTACTGATGATATATGTCATTAGCTACACACACACACACACACACACACACACACACACACACACACACACACACACACAAATATATTACGCAGGAATATTATATTATCCACGCTCTCTTGGATATGCCCAAAGCTTCTGTGGCTTTCAGGAGCTCTAATTATTCTAGGCAGAATGTGATTGCAAGTCAGTCTAGACCATTACATGATGATGAAGAGACCAGCTGTAAGGCAGATGTAAAAAGTTGTTTCTAAAATGAGTTTTTGTGTGTGTGTGTGTGTGTGTGTGTGTGTGTGTGTGTGTGTGTGTGTGTGTGTGGATGCATGCATGCATGTGTTGGGTGTAACCTCATTACATGTTGTACAACAGAATTGCAAGACAAAGGAGCCTTTACTCCTATATCCTTTCCTGCTGTAGTATTGGTACATGTGACACTGTACAGACTAATACAATATCTACAGTGTGGCCCAATGGGACTGTGGTGGCCTAGTGGTTAAGAGACTGAACTATGGAAAAGGAGGGTTCAAAACCCACCTCTGCTGGACTGTCACTGTACAGAGCAAGGCCTTTAACTTACAATTGCTTGGATTGTAAAATTGTATCAATTGTAAGTTGCTCTGGATAAGGACATCTGCTGAATGACATAAATGTAAATATCATGTTCTTTGTGGGGTGAGAGTCCTCAGAGAGCAAATTTTGACTTGTGTGCAACAAGAACTTTTTATCCCTTGTAATAGGGAGAATGTGCCACACCACACTGAGAATGGGACCCACTGAGTATGGGACTGTGTAGCTACAGACTGGTCAGAGTTGCCATGGCAACCTCTGTACACTGTGACTGGTTTAATGAGTTCTATTTTTTTTTTAGATCAGAATACATTGTGGAATAAAGTTAACAGGAACACTGGAGGACCAATCAGTGCCATCGGGCCAGGTGGGGGCATCACACATGGGCATAATTGGCTGGGTCCAGACGGTGGGAGGAACCAGACGATGTAATGCGCACGGCTGAACGGAGCAGAAGAGACGTGCACAGTTTCCAATTTAAATGATGAAATAAAAGATTAACACAATGAAACAAAAAATTAACACAACTAAAGTGAGCACCGCAAACACAGAAGAAACGAAAACCACCCGAACTAAATCAAAAACACAAACTAAGGAAGTGTCCGGGAAAATGCAGAAGTTACACAAAGAGCTTGAGAAGCCGTGGAAATAAATGCAAAACTAACCTGGCAAACGCTAAGGAAGTCCAGGAATAAAACCACTAGGAATGAGGAAGAGAGATAGGAGTAAATCCACATAGCGCAGGTTAGCAAAACAGGATTAATCCCAAACAGATGGGATGCACATAAATGCTCGGGCGGAACCGAGACAGTACTACATGCCGAACACAACCAACAGCCGAGCTTATATACGGCCCTACCCAGCTGTGTTCAATTAGCAATATAGCGTTCGCAGGCTAGACGGGAGACTTGGATGGTCTCCGCTCCAGCCACCACCCAAGGAGTGTGAGATGGGGGTCCGAGGAGAAGACAGGCCCTCCAACAATCTCTGGGACAACAGTTGCCCTTCTGACTACTTGACCTACCGCCGTGGTTTGTGTTGGGAGTGGAGATGGGGGTCCCGAGGGAAGAAGGACAGGCCCTCCAACATCTCTGGGACAACAGTTGCCCTTCTGACCGACTCTGGAACGGACGTTGCCCTAGCAACTAACTCTGGAACAGGCTCTGACTTGACAGTCTCTAGAACGGGCTTTGGCTTGGCTGGCTCTACTGCGGGCACCGACCTGACAGGCTCTGGAAAGGGACCTGACTTGACTGTCTCAGAAGCGAGTGAAGCCTACGTGACAGTCTCTGCGATGAGTGTGCTCTGGACGGTCTGTGAAGTGGCCATGGTCTGAACGGACTCTGAAGCAGACGACTTCAGAGGAACAGTGTTCTTACCTGAGAGCTGAGAGAACGCTGAGAGAACTGACGCGGAGAATTGCGAGGGATCTGGCAAACCCAGACTGATTTCTGCGGTTTTTGGTTGCACACAGGACGCCGTTTCGTTAGCTGCTAGCAGCTTTTACCTTTGATATATTTTAATTCCCGGATCGCATCTGTTATGATATAAATCGTATATATAGTAGGTTTTACAACATCTTAATCATTTTATTCTCGTACCGGCGGATTATATTTTTTGCCCGCTAATCGTTATTTAGTAACTTTACAGGTATACCAGCTTGTGTTTGCAGTAATTAGCCATTAGCTAATTACCAGAGTTGCGTCTTCTTTTGCAGTAGTGTGTTTTTATAACTTTTTTTACAGTCTTTTCCCACTTTCTTTCTGAGATTTAGTTTATTGTGACGTTTTGCATTAACTTAACTTGTATTAACGCTTTTATCGAGCATTGCATTGGACCATCGGCTGCAGTTGAACCATATCTTCATTCGGCACCCCACAACACCACCCGAAGATAAGGGCCTTTAATTCATTGATTGTACTAACATGGCTTCTGCTGTGCTTGTTCCCTGTGCAGAGTGTGGCATTTTTAGCTATTCTTCCTCTGTCATTAGTGTAAATTTTACTTGTGATAGGTGTAAACTTGTAGCCAGTTTGACGGAGTAGATTGTAGTTTTAGAGGCGCGCATCCAGACATTACAGAAGGCTAGCTCAGCTCCTAGCTTAGCAGATCTGGATGCCACAGGTGAAGTTAGAGCCCCAGCACCGTCAGAGTCCTCGCAGCAGGGCAAGTGGGTGACGGTTCGGCGACGTAGTCGTAAGGCTAGTCCACGAGAGCACCAATCTTTATATGTTCACGTGTCCAACAGGTTTGCCCTCCTCAGTGAAACACCCACTGAGCAGCCTGTTGAAAGAGCTCTGGTCATAGGTGACTCTATTTTACGACATGTGAAACTTGCTACCCCTTTAGGGACACCAGCAGCTAGAGTTCTCTGTATCCTCGGAGCCAGAGTGCCGGACACTGTAACGAGTTTTAGTGAACTTGAGAGCCGCAGATTCTCTAGGATAGTTATTAATTTAGGGGCTAATGATATAACGCCTTCGTCAGTCAGGGGTTACTAAGGCTAATTTTGTAGAGGTGGTTAGCGTGGCGAAGGCGATGTCCGATGCTGTAGTGTGCTCTGGCCCCATCCCAATGCGGCGAGGTGACCAAGCCTACAGAAGGTTATGGTCGCTGAACTGCTGGCTGTCCAAGTGGTGCTCTGAAAACGACGTGGGCTATATAGACAACTGGACAGCCTTTGAGGGTAAGCCTGGCCTTTTAGGATGGGACGGTGTCCATCCCACTCGGAAGGGTGCCGCTCTCATCTCCTGCAACATTGCCCATAGTCTTATGGCCCGATTGGTTAGGGGCTGACTATCCAGAGCAGGGGTCAGGCAGCAGACAAACCGGCTTAACCAACTGTCTGCTGGTAGCCATATACCGTCACCCAGAACCCACATTATTGAAACTGTGTCTGTTACCCGCATCTGCCCTAAACGTAAACGCTCTCAAAAGGTCTGTTTTAATAACCTCATTAGTATAAAGAGATAGCTTCCCAGATAGCACAAATAGCTCCCAAAGAAATAACAACATTAGACTAAAGCTAGGATTACTTAACGTTAGATCACTTACAAACAAAGCAGTGATTTTAAATGAAATAATCACTGATAAACGTTTACATGCTCTCTGTCTCACTGAGACTTGGATTAGACCTGATGAATATTTAGCCTTAAATGAAGCCTCACCTCCTGGATGCAGTCATGCTAATCGCCCTCGTCCTAATGGTCGGGGGAGGCATAGCCACAATTTTTGACAAAGAGCTAGGTGTTACAACTAAATCCCATTACAGGGCTAATGAAATACTGATTCTTAATGTGACTGATCCATCATATGGAAGTCAAAACCACACTCTTTTCAGCTTATCACTATTTACCTCCCTCCTGGTCCCTATTCAGAATTTCTTCAGGAATTTGCTAACTTTCTTTCCTGCTTACTACTGTCAACAGATAAGGCTTTAATTGTAGGTGATTTCAATATTCACTTTGACAATGAGCAGGATCCACTTATAATTGCTTTCGAGTCCATCTTAGAATCCATGGGTATCACTCAGAATGTGATGGGACCAACCCACCGCTGTAATCATACTTTAGATCTAATATTAACATTTGATATCAAAATAGATAACCTTGATGTTTTCCCCCAAAGTGATTCGATTTCAGATCACTATCTTTTAGTATTTGAGCTATCTCTAATAAATAAAATCCTTCTGCCTCGTTATCACACTAAGCACACTATCACATCTGCTACTCCAGCTGCGTTTATTAAAAACCTACCAGACTTAAAATTTAATACACCTATGGAGATAAATCATCTTGTGTAAATGAGCAATTAGAATGTGTGCTTCGCTCAACCCTGGACATGACTGCCCCTGCTAGGGTCAAACGTATTAGGGAAAAAAGGCTAGCACCATGGTATAATGACCACACCCCTACCTTAAAGCAAAGAACATGGCATTTAGAGCACAAGTGGAGACATAGTAAATTGGAGGTGTTTAAGCTTGGTTGGAGGGACAGCATGACAGAGTATAAGCATGCCCTCACTAAAGCTAAAGCTGCATACTTCTCTTCAATCATAGAGAAAACTAAAAATAATGCAAGATTTCTCTTTAAAACAGTCTCCAAATTAACAAAAAACCCTACAGAAAGTGATTCTCCCATTCTGTGTAATTTTAACAGTAATGATTTCAAGACTTTCTTTAATGATAAGATAGAAAACATTAGGCATCAAACTCAATGCTCATCACATCACCAAACTATTCAGAAACCTTCCAGATGCAGCACTAGTGAAGACATCTGTTTAATGATCTGTAAATCAAGACTAGAATCTTTTACCCCAATTACTAATACTGAACTATCCGCACTGATCAGCTCGTCTAAGTCATCAACATGTTTATTAGATCCAATTCCTACACGTTTACTCAAACAAGTAATACCTAGTATTATAGAGCCACTGTTAGTTATTGTAAATTCATCCCTTACCTTTGGTTATGTCCCCAAATCCTTTAACTCTGCTGTTATCAAGCCACTGATTAAAAAAGCCAGTCTTGACCCTTGTGTGATATCTAATTATAGACCAATTTCAAATCTACCGTTTCTGTCTAAAATCTTAGAAAAAGCCGTCTATCAGCAGCTCTGTAGTCACCTCCAAAGGAATGATATTTATGAAACATTTCAGTCTGGCTTCAGGCCCCATCATAGTACTGAAACAGCACTAATTAGGGTACTAAATGACTTGTTAATGTCCTCAGATAAGGGATGTGTTTCTTTTCTTGTTCTGTTAGATTTAAGTGCAGCATTTGACACTATAGATCATGATGTTTTACTAAACAGACTAGAAAATACTTTTGGTGTTAAGGGATTAGCACTTTCTTGGTTTAACCTACTTAACCGACCGGTACCAGTTTGTTCATATAAATAATCTACGCTTTAAGCTCTCAAAAGTGAAGTATGGCGTGCCTCAGGGGTCAGTGCTTGGCCCGCTTTTATTCTCTCTGTACATGCTGCCACTAGACTCAGTTATTCGTAAACATGGCATTAGTTTCCACTGCTATGCAGATGATACACAGCTGTACATATCAGCCAAACCTAATGACAGCCTTACAATCAACAAAATTGAGGCCTCTGTAAAGGAAATAAAGGATTGGATGTTGTTTAATTTTCTCTTACTTAACTCAGATAAAACTGAGGTTCTATTAGTGGGACCCAAGGCTGTGAGAGACAGGTTGGCTACATCTATCCTAAATCTAGATGGCTGTCCAGTATTGCCCAGTCCATCTATAAAAAACTTAAGGGTCACATTTGATTCAGATCTCTCCTTTGATGAGCACATTAGCAGTATCACTGGAATTGCTTTCTTTCAATTACGTAATATTGCTAAACTTAGAAATATCCTATCTTTTAATGATGCAGAGAAACTTGTTCATGCGTTTATAACCTCAAGGTTGGATGACTGCAACACCTTACTTACTGGATGCTCTAGTAAATGTATAAATAAACTTCAATTAGTTCAGAATGCAGCCGCTCGAGTGCTAACTCGAACTAGAAAATTTGATCATATCACTCCTGTTCTATCATCACTGCACTGGTTACCAGTCAAATTCCGCATTGATTACAAAATACTTTTTCTAACTTATAAAGCTCTACATGGCCTGGCCCCACATTATCTGAGTGAACTCTTAGAGTTTTACAATCCAACTCATCTACTTCGTTTGCAGGGTACAGGACTTCTTTCAGTTGCTAGAATTACAAAAGTCACAGCAGGGGAAAAGCTTTCTCATACATGGCCCCCCAACTATGGAATAAACTTCCAGCTTTAGTTGGAGACTCAGACACTCTCCAAAATTTTAAGTCTAGGCTAAAGACATAGTTATTTACGCAGGCATTTGACTAGATTTAGACCGGGATGCATGGCTTGGGTCACTGGGGCTTGGGTCAGTCTGGAGTCATGTCTGGCCTACCTGCCTTGTCCGTTAGCCGGAAGTGTCGAGTGGGTGGTCTGGCTGAACTGGGCTTCAGTCCTCTTGATCTTGACTCATGCATCCTTGCCTTAGACTAAGGGCAGAGCTGGGGGTTCATATCCAAAGAGTCTTATGGTGACAGGAGACGTTGGGTTGCTGTCTTCTGCCTCCCGTGGGGTTGCCGATGTCTCATGTGATCCCTCTTGGCTGTGTTACCTACCAGTTCTCCTCTTTCTAGCTATGCTGCTATAGCTAATGCTGCCGGGGCCTCATGCTACACATGGCATCAGTGATTGTTAATAAACACTGTGCTCTTAATCAATAACTAATTAAATTTTCTGTTTTCTCTCCGAGCTGTGTTCCGGTACCAGTTCCAGCCCCACACATGATGTACATCTGATGGGAGCTCCACTGTGCATAATTCACATTTATTCGACCATGACTCCATGGACTTTAGTTTCGCTCTTCGGGATTTATCATTCATACCCGGGCCACTTAATGTCGATGTGAATACTTTCACATTTTATTCCGAACTTTGACTCCATGACTGTAGTCTCGCTCTTAGATTTAGTCATCATTCCTGGGCCCACTTAATGTCGATGTGCATATTTCACATTCTATTCAAACTTTGACTCCATGACTTTAGTTCGCTCTTAGATTTATCATCTACGCCGCCCAAGGAGGTTGGGTCCCTTTTTGAGTCTTGGTCCTCCCAAGGTTTCTTCCTAGAACTAGGGAGTTTTTCCTTGCCACTGTCGCCCTAGGCTTGCTCAATTTGAGATTGGACGTAGTTATTAGGAGATAATCTAAACTTGTAAAGTTGAGACAATGCTCCATTGTAAAAAGCGCTATATAAATAAATCTGACTTGACTTGACTTGACGTCCTCTGAATGGTTTCTGAGGCGGACGTGCTCTGGATGGTCTCTAACGTGGTCTCTGAGTGAGCACGGGTCCTGGCTCTGAGCTAGCAACCAAACCTTATTCTAAGACGTCTTCCTGGATCCTCATCAGACTTCTACAACAGCTGGTCACAAGTCCCAGTTTGAAACTGTGGCCACATTTCTGCAACAAACTGTAGGGTCCTGCCCGAGAGGCATGAAAAAACAAGGGACAAACACTGAAATTTAGACGCAGAAGGGGAAAAAAGACAAATACCTCCTGCACTGGGAGACAAAAAGCTGCCATGAGTGAATCAGTCCGGTAGAACTGGAGTGGACCTGGAACCCGCCATCTGCATGTTTGGCATAGTACTCTGTAACGCGCGTGGCTGAACGGAGCAGAAGAGACATGCATAGGTTCCAATTTAAATGAAGTTTAATTAAACAAAAGATTAACACAAATAAAGTGAGCACCACAGAGCTCACATGAGCTGGTGGAGGATTCGGCTCGTTAGCCGCTTAGATCAGTTAGTTAGTTGCTTGTGTGACAGACGGGGGATAATTCACACAAAGGACACATCGAGTATAATAGTGTGAAGCAGGCTGCAGTTAGGCAATCGGCTACAAAATGGAAGAAGGGACATAAAGGGTAGGAAACTATGCAGGATGATGCAACCATGGGTACTTTATCTATTATTTATATACCTTTTGGAAATGTGTTATGTTCTGAATGAATATTCTGAAATTAAAATAATCATTAAAATACTGTATACAATATACTGTGCAAGTGTTGGGGCAAACATGATCTATGTGTTGATGGAGGGGGCCCCAAAATAGCATTCAAATAGCAAGAGCTAGCCCCAGATAGAGGTAATACAGTATAAGACTAGGTTTTGACTTCTGTCCGAACATATACTTCTGTTAGGCTGTTATTACCAGCTCTATTTAAAATCTGCAGCACTAGAGAAAAAGGTCACTTGGTTCCATAATTAATTATATTACCACAGCTATATTTACAGGGTCAGAAAAAAAGCTATCGTTTTGTGTGAAAGCTGCATATAATGGACTTTTTGCATCTTCTAACAATTTCTCAGTATGCAAATATTAATACATATACTTTGTCGAAAATGCAGTTTAAGTATTGTGACAGGAACCAATTAACTTGTAATGACATTGTGAAATACACTGATCAAATATGTTCAGTCCTTTAGTCTTGTCCATGCCTCTTACTCATTTTTCTTTTTCTGTTCTTTTTTCGTAAACACCATTTTCACTGGGAGTACTTTGGGATGCATCATTGCTTTCCTCCTGTTAAGGTCATTGTTTGGCAGTCATGGCAAGTGAGTCCTGTATTATCTTCTGGAATAAAGAGTAAAAACAGGAGATAAGTGAGAGTTAGTAGATGAACTGACTCAGTACACACTGAATTCCACAATTCACCATCTCCAAGCAGCCTGATAGGGGAGAAATGTAGTTTTTAAAGGCAGCAGGCTTCTCAAAACCAGCAGTAACTCCCACACAGCAATTACACACAGAATCGCATGCATAAAGGCTCCTCATTTGCCTGACATATCAAAAAAATATTGCTACTAATTATCCACATGAAGTGCATTCATTCGAGATTCAGTGGTGTCAGGACTGATTTCAGGTCATGTTAGACCTGAAGTTGTCACCAGATTCTCACTTCAGTCATCTACCAGCCTGTGAGAAATATGGAAATTTAGCTTATGAAACATATTGCTTACAATCAGACTCAAAACATAGTACTTCTGTTCATTTAAAAATACACTTCTGGATTTAAAAAGGAAAGCAAAAGAATTGTTTGTAGGGATACTAATCTTGCCTAACCAAAGGTGAAAGCTACAGAGAAAGAGAGATATTACTTTGGGCTATGTCAACGTACATTGCAGCCAGACCAGTATGTAAATGCTAAAATCAATGACATCCTTATGAGGCTGCTGAATATCCAAAGTAACAGCCATTATTATGGAGTAGGTTGCTAATATAAAAACCTCAATGAAGGCTTTTCAACACCAGTGTCAACAAGTGTCAACACAGGGATTTGCATCATTTCAGCCACAACAGCAATAGTTAGGTTAAGCACTGACTCTGGGTGAGAAGTCTTGGTTTCTGTCTTAGCGTTAAAGTGAATGCTTGATCGGGTTGAATTTACGGCTCGTAACACCAAAGTCAGTAATCCATTCACTTTGTACACAATAGCATCATTATGATGAAAATGGAAAGGGTATAGCCTAAACTACTGACACAAAATTGGAATGTTTTAGCACTTGTCGCCCAGGTGCTAAAACATTATGGATCATTTTAGAGAATTAATCTTTATTGCAGTATTATGAGAGGAACCAATTAACTTGACCCTGAAATACAATGATTGAATGTGTTCATAGATAACTACAGGTTTAATGAAAAAAGCCACTTGCTATCTGAAGATGTTGCTCCTGTTTTTAACCTGTTTTTTCAATCACTTCAAGCATCTGGCTCAGTCTTTAAGTAACTAATATGTTTTGCTATTGATCTGATGTCCACAGGAACAAAAAAGCACCAATATACTGATGATAAACAAACAGATATCCCATTACCACCCCCCATTACTGCCCCTAACCACCATTACTAATATAGAATACTGCATCTCTGGCTTTAATATAAAGTTTGAACTCTATATTGTTGTTGAGTTTCCCCTGAGCAGGTGCATCCAGCTATGATATGCAGCATGAGACTGGATCCTGCATTGCAAAGAACAGGGCTGCACTTACAGAGAGCACTTAGTCAAAATTAAACATAGCCTCAACGTCTCTTTTCTAGTGTAGAGCAAATGTACACTCTGGGCAATTGGTCACTGAGCCTATGTTAAGACAATATATATTATCATGCATTGAAGATGTTTCAACCGATCAAAATACTGTGAAACCGCAGAATTCGAAAGCTTCTATATTCATCCAATTTGGACACTGAATGGTTTGTTTGGAATTTGTTTACCCCAAAATTCAAACAGAAATTCAGACTTTGAGCATCGGTAATACCTGTACACATATGACCCAAGCTCAGGTAGTGTCTGAAATGAATTGAATTCTAACTTTAAACAAATCCGAATTTGAACGGCCTTCCAGAACCAATTCAGTTCAAATTCTGATGTACCACCTTATCAAAATACATTTACGGACACATGGATAGAGACAGACAAAAAGAGTACGCTAGGGGAATCTTCACAGTCCACTAGCAGAAAACACTGGCAAATTTGTAACATTACCATTAACTGTTTTTTTAATAGATCATTAGCAAATGCAATAGCTAGCTGTTTAGCAAATTAGTTATGGTATCTAGTCATCTATGTGGCTGTAATGTCATTTGCCTAGTATCCTTGGCCATCTTCAACTTATCAAAATTGCTGAAAAGTAGGATAGATTGATGTCATCAAAATGTTACATAATGTATTACTTCAACTGAATTGATGTATTACAAAAATCCATTACTTAAAGTCCTGGAAACTTTTAAAATATAAAACTCAATGCTGTTAGCTACAGAAAAGGCTTTACACACAACATAGTGCAGTACATTATTTTCAAAGGTGGGAATATTAATCATCATTATAGAAAGATATCACAAAAAACTCAGTGTAATATAAAATGTAGGTTAAAATATATTTTAGGTATAAAAAAAATCTCCATTAGTTATTTATAACATTTAAGCAAGGACTTTCAGTGTCTACTGAAAATGAACAATACTCTAAGCACTCTAAAGGACAATGTAGAATATGATGCTTAAATATAATATACAGTGGAACCTCATAACTCAAACGATTCTTTATTCAACCATTTCGGACACCATGTGGTTGGTTTGAAATTTTTTTGCCCCTGAATTCCAACTTCGGTAAAACCTGTATGCGTGTGACAAAGCCTCAGGGTGTGTCTGGATTCTAACTTCTAAAATATGGAAATTTGACCAGCCTTCAGGAACCAATGAAGTTTGAATTTTGAGGTTCCACTGTATAGTTATTTATTTTTAAAGAAAAAGTGATGAAATAACACTGATCCCATTTACAGAATTTAAAAAATATCATCAATAAAGGTAGTCATAAATTATTATAATAATATATAAAAAAATCTCTGGAATAAGCATGGTGAAAGTTACCAGATGAATTGCTAACATGTAGAGAAATTACATACCTTTACACTTTCTTAGCTGATTAGATCATTAATCAAATTAGCCATCTAAATCATCATTATTCATTCAATCCATCCCTAATAACGGTAACAGTCCACCACAGGGCACATGCCCTCACAAACACCCACACGCACATGCATACACACTTTACAGACACCAACTGACCTAACGCAAGTCTTTGGAATATGGTAGAGAACCAGAGTACGTAGGAGAAACCCACACAGGCATGGGTAGAGCATGCAAACACCATATAGGTGGGACCTAGAAATTGTACTTGGGATCTCTGGACAATTTGAAACTTTACAATTGTAGCTATAGTTTCTCATAATTGTAATCATGAATACAGGTACTCCCCGTTTAATGATGACCTGTAATGTATTCAATACATTACATGAGATATTCAATAATTTAATATAAAACAAGCTTTATGTTAATTATTTGCTCAACTGTAGTTTAATATAAGTTTAATGTAAGTGTTTGTGTCGGAACATATCTCCATCAAAAATGGGGGACTACCTGTATCTCAGGCTATGACATTTCTAGTCTGCCCAAGTTCTTTAGTCTTGTCCACACTACTGTCACGCCCCAAAGCTGAGGCCTGTACTGTGGGTGTATTGAACTACATCACCCACAATCCCCCGCTGGGTCACCTGGATCCCAACAACCAATCCGACAGTCCCTCCCAGGTCACAGGATCCGGATTGGTTACTGGAAAAACCTTTTTTCACACCGAGCGTAACGTGCGCTTGTGTTTTCATCCTTCGACTGTTGTGGATTATGCTCTGGTTTTGTTCCATCTTCCTGTGTGGATTAAGCTCCAGTTTTGCTCTGTCATCCTGTGTTGATTATGCTCCGGTTTCGCTCCATCATTCTGTATGGAAGGTATCCCTGTTTTGCTCCATTGTCCTTGTTGCGAACTGTCCTCCGTATGTGCTTTGCATTCACCATGTGCGTCAATACTTTGATTAGCTGTGTTACCTTCAGTAGGCATTAATAACCTGCACGTGATTCCTATTCCCTGTACCGGTGATTCGTTACAGAACACCTTGCCCTAAACGTGGAATCAGCGGGCTTTGGAGAGCATTTGGCTTGGCAGGAACGGAAGTTAGGGGAGATCGCGTGTCTCATTCAGGAGAAGCTTAGGCAAACGGTTCCTCCACTTCTGGAACAGTCCAAGTTCCCCGAGGCTGAACCTCAAACTGTCATAGGGGTTCCAGATGCCACCATCACTCCCAATGTGGCGTCTCAGCCGGTTCATGTCGAGTTACCCGAAAGGTTTGATGGAGACCCTGAATGATGTGGAAACCTTTTTATCCAATGCTCCAGGTATCTAAGACACTTTCCCCATTTCTCAAAGTATGTTTTTTGTTAATTGGCGCCTTCCGGGTAAGGCATTGCTTATGGGCCACTAAGGTCTGGCCACAGGTTCTATCAGGAACCTGTGAGCAGTTTTTTGAAGAACTGTTGGCTAATTTTGGCCTTCCCTCTGGAGAAGTACAGGGGAATTCATCAGACCTGCTGTCCGCCGCTGACTCGACGCAGAAAAATATGCACACTAGCAATAAGCTGAAGTATAGGATCACCAGTGGTCAGTCGGTGTCTCGACTAGACTGCCATTTGGTGGATCCACTGCTCGCCGGTTGTTCGAAGGTTCCAGTCGTCTCCAGGGAAAAGCCAGATTCTGGACTTGCCAGTGTTTAAGCAACGTCTGTTCCAGAGACGGTTCAGTAGACATCTGTTCCAGAGTTGTTGGAGAAGATGTCTGTTCCAGAGCCAGTCCTGAAGACGTCTGTTTCAGAGCTGGTCCAAAGGACATCCATTCCAAAGTCCATCCAGGGAATGTCTGTCCCAGAGCTGGTCCAGATGACGCCAGTCCCAGAGACCATCCAGAGGATGCCTGTCCCAGACACCGTCCTGGCGACCCCATTCCAGAGACCATCCAGAGGAGATTTGGTCCGGGTGCCAGTCCCGAGGACGTCTATTCCGGTGCCAATCCTGAGGACGTCTTTTCTGGTGCCAACCCTGAGGATGCTCATTCTGATGCCTGTCCAGAGGACTTCACTTTCAGAGTCCACTACGAGTTTCAACTCCTGGTTTGGAGACAGTCCAGAAGACGTCTATTCGAGAGTGAATCTGTTCATGAACTTGTCCAGAAAACTTCTGTTTCAGAGCCAGTCCAGAAGATGTCTGTTCCAGGGCCCAGAGGGCATCCGTTTCAGAGACCGTCCAGAGGACGCCCATTCCATAGACCGTCCAAAGAACACCCATTCCAGAGACCATCCTGAGGATGTCCGTTAGAGAGAGTGTCCAGAGGACATCCGTTGTGGTACCCATCAAGAGGACTTCCATTCCATTGTCGAGGAAGACGTTGAAGACGTTTGGCACGAGGTGTTACTGGCCGAGCGTAACAAGCGCTTGTGTTTTTGTCCTTCGCCTGTTGTGGATTAAGCTCCAGTTTTGCTCCATCGTCCTGTGTGGACCTATGTTGTCCTTTGCAGACTGTCCTCCATATGTGCTTGCCGTTCATCGTGTAGGTTCGCAATTCGCCTGTATGTCCCAGCGCCCCTACTCTCTTAGCGTATGTCAACACTTTTGTTAGCTGTGTTACTTTCAGTTAATATTAATTAAACCTGCACGTGATTCCTATTCCATGTACTGGTGATTCGTTACGGCTACATACTCATTTTTCTTTTTCTTTTGTTTTTTTTTTAAACACCACTCTCCTGAGAGTACTTTGGGATGCATCACTGCAGTCCTCCTGCTAAAGTCATTGTTTGGCAGTTAGCTTCTGGAATAAAGAGTAAAAACTGAGATAAGTGTAAGACTTACAGTTCATCTCTGAATTCTACCATTCACCATCTCCAAGCAGCCTGACAGTGGAAGAATGTATTTATTAAAAGCAGCAGGCTTCCCAAAAATCAATAGTAACTCGCACACAGCAATTACACAAAGAATCACATGCATAACGTCTCCTCTTTTGCCCGAATATTCGAAAAATATTGCTACTAATTATCCACATGAAGTCCATTCAATCGTCTTTGAGTAGTGGTGTCAGGACCGATTTGCAGTCAGGACAGATCAGTATGTGAACACTAAATAAATGACATCCTTGTGAGGCTGTTGAACATCCAAGTAATGGCCATTAATATGCAGTTGCTTGCTTAGTTGCTAAAATAACAGCCTCAACGAAGGCTTTTCCCTAGATTTCTAATTGTCAGTACAGGGATTTGCTTCTTTTCAACCATAACAGCATTAATGAGGTTAGGCACAGACACTGGGTAACAGGGCTTGTCTCACTGCAAGCGTTAAAATTAGTGTTTGATTGTGTTGAGTTTATGGCTCTCAACACCAAAATCAGCAAACCATTTTTTACGTACCTCACTTAGCACAGAGTGGCATCATTATGCTGAAAAAGGAAAGGGTCTTGCCCAAAGTATTGCCACAAATTCCAAAGCACACAGACAGGTTGTGTTTTCTATCATCCAGGTGCTAAAACATTATGAATCATTTTTTAGAAAATGTATTTCCATTGCAAGTGGCACTGTGGTACAGTGGTCATTGCTGTCGCCTCAAGAGTTCCGGAGCTCCTGTCTTGAGTTTGGATGTTCTCTGTAGTTGAACAGGTCATTTTAGGTAATATAACAACTCTGAAGTGCCCCACTGTGTGTGTGTGTGTGTGTGTGTGTGTGTGTGTGTACTTGCATTTGCCATTTGATGGACTGATGTCCTGTCCAGGTATTGCTTCCACCTTGAGCCCTAGACCGCCGACTGGGCACCGGCTTTCCTGCAACCCTGACCAGGATTAAGAGGATAAGACAATGAATGAATGAATGAATGAATGAATGAATGAATGAATAGAAAGTAAGTGAAAGAGTAAGTGAGTAACTTCCATTGCTCCAATATCCAATAGCAAGTATGTATTCTTAAACAGCTGGCAATGTACTGTATTTACAAAATGTGTTTGGTTGTTATCAACCAAATGGCAATGGGTTGTCAGAACAATGCTTTTGAAAGTGCAATCATTGTAGCCCCTGATGGGTTTGCTAAGCACCAAGTGTAACAAGAATGGGAACATTTGCACAGAGAATCGGGGTGCCATATGGGGGGAAAAAACCTAGGATGATTCTAAGGGTCCCAGTGAAATATCTTTTCATGGAACCCTGAATCACTGGCAGTGCCTCTGCAGAGCATTAAAATACAACAAATAACAATACAGACTAAGCTGTCAAAGTTGTCTTAAAACAACCAAACCCATCTTAGAAGTCACACGGAGTTCAGAATGATCCGAATGATAGGAAGGAAGTCGAGGGTGGATGTAGGGATAAGAAGTGTTGAATGGCATCTATATCCATTACATTACACAGACATAGACTCATATTTCAGATCACCATTTGACAGCTTGCTGTTCACATATCAAATTTGGGTATTAAAATCCCTCATCAAGACATACCAACAACACTGCAAATACTTTACCATTGACCTCAGGTATGTGAGCGAGTGACAATTAGGGAGAGAGAGAGAGGGAGGCAGAGCGTGAGAGTGAGACTGAGTAGTTAGAGTAATTGCATGACCAGATGATAAACAATCACAAACTCATTAATCACAATCATAACTAACAAATTGCAGTGGGTAGTCATTAAATTCATCTGCCCATTCTGTGCACTTTGTGAGGGCTACAAACTACATATGGGAAATAAGTAAACAGGATAACAGTGACCACTACTGTGGTCTTATTCTAGAAGATAAAAGCATTCTGAGCCTTGTTTCGTGTTTATAGTGACCACAACAATAGGTTAAGGGTTGCAAATGTACCCACCGTGCCACCTAGAAAATTGCATATACTCACCTCTAACCTTAACCTGAATTGTTCATAACTTCCATGCTTACATTTTTTTCCCATCTGTGTCATTTTTTCCTGAGTATTGCAGTAAACAGTGTACACTTGGATTCAAAAGTTTTGAAAGATTTCAGACTTTTTTAAAAAGGTGCCATTACATTGATTAAATAAATTAAGGTCAAATAGTTAATCAGGTTGCAAATAACATGGACTGCTTGAAATGGCTGAAGCCTCAAAGAAGAAGAATCAAGCTTCAGAAAGCATGAGTTGAAATTACTACATATCTTGAAAAACTGACAGTTAAAATAACAAATATTTAAGAAGTTGTAATTGCTATAAATGAAGGATGACTTTGAAAAATACAAACCCAAACCAGAAAAAGTTGGGAGGGTATGGAAAATGCAAATACAAAACAATGCAGTGTTTCTTACATTTATTATGACTTTTTTTCATTGCAGACAGTATGAACCCAATATACTGTATGTCATGGTTTATTTTCTCTGGTTAACTGATTAAAAAACCTAAATAATCATTCAAACAGGTGATTGTAATCATGTTTTAGTACAAAAGCAGCATCCTTTGAGGAGTCTTTGTGGAGCAAAGGTGGGCAGAGTATTTCCAGTTTGTCAACAAATACGTGGAAAAAAATATTGAAATGTTTAAAAACAGTGTTCCTCAACAAAAGTTTGGAAGGGATTTACATATGTCAGATTTGGCTTGTTTTGCATTGTCTTCTTGAAAAATGCATGGATATCCCTGGAAAAGATATCATCTTGAGGGTAGCTTATGTTGCTTTAAAATGTCAATGTATTTGAACTTTTCTGTATTAATGCTGAGATCACAGAAGTGTAAATGACCTAACCCCATACGATGACAGAGCCTGGCTTTTTAACTTCTTGTTAACAGTCTGGGTGGTCCTTTTTGTCTTTGGTCCAGAGCACACAACATCCATTCTTCCTAAAATATCTGAAATAAATCTGGAATACTGATTGGTCTGACCACAATACATGTTTCCACAATGTGATGGTCCATCCCAAATGCCTCTAAACCTAGAGAAGTCTATGCCGCTTCTGGACACGGTTAACATAAGACTTCTTTTTTTGCACAGTAAAGTTTTCAGTGGTGTTTTCAAATATAACTCCGTATTTTAGTGCTTGAGAAAGTTCTGCCAAAGTAATCCCTTGTCCATCTGGTTCAGCTATTCAGCTATTGATTAATGACGGTTCTTGATGTAGTGCTGTCTGAGCGATCAAAGGGATCAAAGATCACTTTAGGCTTGTGCTCTTGCCCTTTATGCCCTGAAATTCCTCCAGATTTCTCGAATCATTTAATGATATTATGCACTGCAGCGGAATAAACATGCAAATGCCTTCTAATATGTCTTTGAGAACATTTCAATAATGTTCTTATGCATTTGATGACAACTGGAGATCCCCTCCCCATCTTTTCTCCTCATAGACTCAGTCTTTGGTGGATACAGATTTTCTATAAAATTATGATTATCCTCACCTGCTGATATTACCTTTTGAAATTACATGATTATTTAGTTTCTACCCTACCTCATACCAGGCACATGTCAACCAGATATATACACCTTTGTACACACCATGACTAGCTCATTATAGCTCTACTGCCTGTGGTGAAAGCTTACTTACATAAATCATGTCTCTGTAAATGTAATAAATTCAGTGAACACTCACTCAGGTTAGGTCTGAATATACTGCAAACCTCTTTCAAGTCAAAAGGACAATGGAACATAGTATGCATTAACAATAAAATAAGTATATGACTCATAAAATTAAGCATTACTAATGCTTCCCAGCCTTCTAACAAAGATTAAACAACACCTATCTGGATAATCTTTATCATCACTGAGCGGGAAAGGGGAAGGGATGCACAGATTTGTCTTTTTCATCACAGTGTGAGAAAAAAGATAAATTACACAAAATCTGTTTTTTGTTTTTTTTTCCATTTCAGTGTAAGTTGCATTCATAATGACTTGTTATTTCCTCACCAGTAACTAAATTACCATGTTCATGGTGGGTCTACATGTCCTGAAAACCCTGTACTTGAGATGGGAATATACCCTGAACACAGCACCAATCCATTGCAGTACATCACACATTCACCCATTCAATTACTCACATATAAGGGAGGTTCAGAGAGACTGTATTATCGAGAGGAAACACATGCAATCAGAGAGAACATAGTACAAATTATTGAATCCCAGCAGTCTGTGTAGTACAACCATTACGTGCAGGACCACCATGCATTGAAATTTAAAAGTTACTTAAATGCATTTATAACCCCCACCAACAATAACAACAACAACAACAACAACAACAACAACAATAACAATAATAATAATAATAATAATAATAACAAATGATTATTATTATATTAATAATAATAATACGTCATTAATTCATTCCAGAAGGCTTGCGGAGAACCAAAAACATTGAAGACTGAACAAAATAGTGTAAATTGAATTAATCCATTCTAGACCCAAAGAAAATCCACACTGTATAAGGATTTATATGTATTAACAGAGTTGTACTGGACAGGTGCTTTCTGAATTACCATTGGGATATGTTCCGACAAATCCATCATACAGTGGGGCAAAAAAGTATTTAGTCAGCCACTGATTGTGCAAGTTCTCCTACTTAGAAAGAGGAGAGAGGTCTGTAATTTTCATCATAGGTACACTTCAACTATGAGAGACAAAATGTGAAAAAAAATCCAGGAAATCAGATTGTAGGACTTTTAAAGAATTTAATTGTAAATTATGGTGAACAAAAACTAAAAAAAAAAATCTCAAGATTTGAGCAGAGGTGGCGAAAGTAAGCAAGTTATTTACTTAAGTAAAAGTACAACTAATCTGATAAAAAAAAGTTGAAGTATATATCCTAATCAGGTATAAAAATAAAAGTGCATGCTACTAAATGTACTTAAAGTAAAAAACTTTAATTATTGCTTTAATAAACCTTTCTAACTCAATTTCTGAAATAATAATTATAGAATTATATTATAGAAGGAAAGAGGTACACATCCATGGCACTGAGGGAACATAATGATTTGTACTACATGAATCATCTGAAAAATCATACAAATTACATTATCTTTAGCTAACCACAGCAAAAGACAATAAAAAACATTTTCAGAGATGAGAAACTAAAATGCTGCTAAATAGGTCATAACTAGACATGGCAATATTCAGTAATCTAGTATATCATGATATTTAACCCAAACAGTCATCGACTCTGTCAAACATTGTCACGGCATTTTAGTTGAACAAACTGCAGCTTCACCAATGTTTTTAGAACAGTTCTTCTTTAAAACATACCACCAGCAGTGGTTCTAGGAGCAAGAAGGTCCTGGGTTCAATCCCAGGTGGAGCGACCTGGATTCTTTCTCTGTGGAGTCTCCGTGTCTGTGTGGGTTTACTGGAGGTTAATTGGAGCTTCTAAAGTTTCTAAAGTTTCTAAAGTGTGTGAGTGTGTGTATGAGCATTGAGTGTGTGTGCCCTACGATGGATTGGTGTACTGTCTAGGGTTGTTCCTGCCTCGTGCCCTATGTCACCACCTAGACAGACCGGGACACATCTGCTGAGACCCTGAACAAGGATTGATGTATAAGAGCAATAATTGATCTTGTGAAATATGTACTGTACTGTAGTATGGTGTTACTCGTTACACAGGGTTACATTAGATAAAGGAAAAAAAAAACCTATCCAAGTAAATAAAATTATTTAAATTTGTGTATTACTATATGGGAGACATGGTAGTTAAATGGTTAGAACTGTCACCTCACAGCTATAGAGAGTCGGGTTTGAGTTTCAGTCTGGTTGCTGCCTGTGTGTGCATGGTCTCACCATGTCTGTGTGGGTTTTTTCTAGGAAGGTAGTCCGGTTTCCTCCCATATTCCAAACACACACATCAGGTCATTGCCACTGTCCCAATCCCACATGCCTCAATGGAAATTGATTGTTACTAGTTGAAGTACATTTTAGAAAAGCTGCTCTGATTTGTTAAAGTAAATCCCTTTTACAAAGTGACCAGCAGGGGTATTTCTACCAGCCTGTAGCAGGTACTGTAGCCTCTGCAGGAACCACCTGAGGCGCCGGATACAACCCCAAGGAGGGAGGCGGCATCGACGACGAGGTGGGGGGCACAGTCCACATCCTGGGGTCAATGGAGAAAACTGGAGTGGCACTGACCAGTCCTGGGAACGGCGTCGATCTGCGGGCAAGCAGTGTCACCCTCGAGCTGCTGATGATAGGTGTTGCCATCGAGCTGCTGGTGATCAGGTCGATGTCAGGTCGCTGGGGAGCGCGGTCGCAATCAGGTCTCTGGCGATTGCTCGCTGTCGTGCTGCTGAAGATCTGGGCAACCGTACCTGTCACGGGTGGGCGATGGGAGGCCAGAAGGAGGGCACAGACCCAAGGAGAAACCTAGCCCACCGACAGCCTCAGGAACAGGGTTACCCCTTCCAGGTCCTGGGATGGCCACCGACTTGACAGCGTTTTGGCGGGCACGCTCTGGGCGTCCTCTGATGCGTGCGCTCTCTGGATGTTCTCCGGAGGTGCTGGTGGTGAGCTGACCCACGATCCAGTAATGTCGAGTCCCTGGGCCACCACCGGATCGACAGCTCCCAGTACGGCCAGTAAATCCAATGAGCCTCGTTGCCTCAGACCCTTCCGCAATCTGCCCCGTGAACTCCATCGTCCTTCTGGCAGTACCCAGGGGTTCCACGACCCCCTGGAGTGCTCGCTGAGCCTCTATCACGCTGGGGTCAGGAGTTAAACCATTAAACACCGCTAAAAATGAGACAAGTAGCAAACGAATACCAAAGACTACACTAGGGAACAAAGACCGAGACACAAAGAAGCAGGACAAGGAGAAGGAGACAAACCAGCAAGGGAGACAGGAGCAAAGGGGAGCAAACTGGAGCCAAGACGAGCCACCATGTGAAGAAGCTAGACAAAGGATGTGCACAGGAAGAGGGTTATTTATAGGACAGACCAGCCGGTGACTACAGCTCCACCTGCTGTGTAGGAAGAAGAAGGCAGGGGGAGCTAAACAAAATGGATGCTAGCTGGAGGGCTTGCATCATCGTTACAGTCATGCATTACTTCATACCTGAAGTATACAAAAAACTGTTTATAATTACACATAGAAGGCAAAAGATAATAAAAATTTAAAAGAAATATATAAAACAACATTGTTCACCTTTTAATATTCTGGTTCTGTTAGAACCTCATTTAGATTTAATCCAGTGAGTTAGTAGTGACAGGCAATCCTTTAGTTTCACATCTTTAAAACTCGAAATCTGTTTATTTTAATAACTTGTTTTAATAATAAAATCACATGGTAACCATTGTCTTGTAATAAAATGTTGTGTTTTTGTATTCCGTTACCGTTTACTGCACAAATGGATCTCCACACTTTGCATAGGTTGCAAAAAAGATTTCCAGATATAAAATCATCATCATCATCATATTATTATTATTATTATTATTATTATTATTATTATTATTATTATTATTATTAGACATTACAATTCAGTCAGAAAACGGTACAATTCAGTCTGAATAAAAAAAAGCAATAATCAACCAAATGTAACAGCAGAGTAAAAGAAAAATGTTTATTAATTTTCAGAAAAAGTACCCCAGTTTACTGTAAGAAGTAAATTTTTTACCCACTTCTTGTGAGTTCTTCATGACCAAATGACAGTGGGACAAGGAATCGGTGAGGAGTGTGATGCTGTCAGTAATGTTCTGCTGGAAAACCAAACATCCATGTGGACATACTATATGATACAAACCACTGAACATTGCTGCAGACCAGGTAGTGATAATGTTTTGGCTCATCAGTTTATAATGGCAGAGTAGACTGTCGTGCAGTATTTCTCATCTGCTTAATTATTGTTATATCAGATTTAGGAGTAACATTGTTTGCCATATTTAATTATATACTTGATACAGTATACAGTATATCCACAATGTATCCACAATGCCAGATTGCATGTCTTACCTGTGTATGTGTGGGTTTACTCCAGGTGATCTGGTTCCCTCCAGCAGTCCAAATACATGGTTAAAACCGATTATAGTAAATTGACCTGGTGTGAGTATGCATGTGTAATTTGGAATACTCTTTTGCTTGTCGTAAAATGGCCTCTGTTAAAAAAAATAATTCCCATCCCCATGTGGCATCACTTTGAGCGGACTGAATGCTGAGGAACATTTGGCTGTTGCTGCCCTCGTAATAAGCATTGAGATGATCAACTGCAAGTGATAACACTCAGGTGAATTATGTACAGTGGATCTGCACTCTGCAGCACGAGAACCATGCGTGGATCACAGGACAGTTGCATATTAGTTTCTATTTGAAAATTAGTTTCTATTTGAGGTGGTATGCTACCTCATCTGTGAGAAGCCAGGGGGGAAACATGCAGAGAAACAAGGACTGTCTCTTTCCAGTGCAGCACATTAGAGTTAAATGTACTTGTTTTTCACAAGCTCTTACAGATTCTGCATGCTTTTCAGTTCCCTGTTCTCTCCTGAAATATCTCCTTGCATCACAAATATAACAAAGAATATCTTATGCTGTCAGGTTGGAATTCCATAAATGTGTGTGTGTGTGTGTGTGTGTGTGTGTGTGTGTGTGTGTGTGTGTGTGTGTGTGTGTGTGTGTGTTAGAAAGATGTTGATATTAAATAAATCAGTATATGGGAAACACTGCACTATCTTGGCTATTTAGTTAATACCTGGTGCACTACTGTATCCTATATAACATTACCAAGTACAGTATACACCGATCAGGCATAACAACCATCTCCTTGTTACACTCATTGTCCATTTGATCAGTTTCACTTACCATATAGAAGAACTTTGTAGTTCTACAATTACAGACAGTAGTTCATATGTTTCTTTACATTCTTTGTTTCTCCCCTTCTCTAATGGTCAGGACCCCCACAGGACCACCACAGCTCAGGTCCTATTTGGGTGGTGGATCGTTCTCAGCACTGCATTGACACTGCATAACTGGACCTGCTGTATGGGTAGGGGATGGTATGCCTCTCAGCGCTATATACTCACTGACAAAAACAAATGAGGCAGCCAGATAGAAAATTGCTGCAATTGCTGTTGGATTGCAGCAAAAGTGGCATTCAGTTATGTTTCTGGTAGATATTTAATTACAGGTGTGGTCTGATTAGACACTGGGTCTGCCACAAGAGGGTGTAAAAGTGCTTTCCCCCACGGTCCTATAAAAATGCTCTTAGACAATACTTTTGGGTAGTGTACCTCTTTGGGGAGAGATTGTTGACTGCTAGACATGCCTCTGCGATGCACTCAAATACATTTTGCCCAGCTGACAGACTTTCTAGACCATTCTAACCTAGCTGTTAGGAGGTTTTGGGAACAGTGGTTCCATGAGGACATGGACACATAGTGGACAGGCTCCAGATGGTCCACCAGTAGAGAGAATAGTTTGCACAGTCTCACAGTTTTGTTGTCCACCATCCAGACACACTACACACCCCTGTTTCTGCCTGGACCTTTCCAGGTGATTAGCAGAAGGAACCCATTACATGTCCTGCCATTGACAGCCAGCCATCATCGCCTTTGCTTGCAGTGGTGTTGTGAACTAGAAACCTGGACTGCTATGGACTGCTACCATATCGTCTTTAATTACAAAGGTTCTGTTTTGGGTCAGACGACACTCGTGTTTGAGTATGGAGGCCTCATCATGAATACTTGCCTTTAAAACAAATCTTGCCTTTGCTGTGGAGTGACACACTGCCCCAACTGCTGGTGTGATGGATGAGCATCTACAGGCTGAGCTGCAATATCTGTGAGCAAATGTGCCACAGGATACCATACAGAACCTATTTGCCTCCAATGCCAAACCATATTTCTTCTTGGATCCAGGCTAGGGGCAGCCTAACAGTGTAACTAGATCCTCCTTTCAATTCTAAAACCTTTCAATTTTTCCCAATAAGCTCATCCTTATCCTAAACTGTTATTGTTAATTTATATCATCATTACATGCATACAAATAAAGTTTCATTCGATTCCACTCCTTGACAACTCCTTCTTGGTGAGGTATTTTGTTTGATTGTTTGTTTGTTCTTGCCAATGGTGTAGTATGTTGTTCGGAAAATGTTCAGATACATAACGTGCAATTTCACAGAATGTAACATGGACATTAAGTGAATGCATACCTGTACATAGTTTTGAAACATATGTCATTTGGCTGAAATTTTAGGACAGTAGTATTAAAATTTACTTACGTTAGTAAAAGTAGATCTTAAATGTTTGTGTTTTTTGTTCAAGTATGTAATTACAAATATTTGATTCATATTCAAAAGGTTGCAATAGCAGAAAGAAATTCTGGGTGGAGTGTTCACAGTGGACAGTCCCAAGGTTTCTTCCTAGAACTAGGGAGTTTTTCCTTGCCACTGTCGCCCTAGGCTCGCTCAATTTGGGATTGGACGTAGTTATTAGGAGATAATCTAAACTTGTAAAGTTGCTTTGAGACAATGCTCCATTGTAAAAAGCGCTATATAAATAAATCTGACTTGACTTGACTTGATTAGTACAGTAGCATGACCTTTCAAAAGTAATTAGAACAACAAAAAAGTTGCATTTGAGTTCTAAATCAGGAATAGAGACAGGCTAAATATGATCATTTTCTCTCTTTGTCTCTTTTTTCCTCTGCTTCTGTATGTCTCTTCCTCTTTGGCACCTGCATACACTTGCTTCAATAAGTGCAGCACAGCCTCAGCACTTCGTTTCTAATTAGACAGCTAATACAGGGGGAACCCAAAAGAGATTCATTTCACAGAATGGAGTTCAGCTAAATTAATGCTGCTGCATATATTATACAAAGAGGTTGCAAACTGGCAACTGAGAGCAGGTGGCCACTTTAATAACAACTAATACATTTCCTGCTGAGCTACAGTGAACTAAATTGTTGGCTTGTAAATGTTTTATCTGGGCTTAATATATTCGATTCATGCTCAGTCAGAAGTAATTAAATTCAGAAGTATCACACCTTTTATTAATAATTGTAAAGTCATAACACTGGATAGAAACAGAGAATATTGGAAATATTTATATCCCATTTAAAAGGAAATGATAAAGAGTGGTGTGTAGACTAGCAAAACATTTTATTTAAGTAAATATACTTTCACATGTAAAAATATGTAGATTTGTATTTGGTGAGATACCGATGAAGTTACAGACAGAGCTTCAGTTTCACATCAACTTCACTGCATTTTAAAAAACAGCTTGATATTAGAATATGTAACTTCATATGAGCTGCATATGTTAGCAGTTAACTTAAATTGATTGCTTTCTTAATAAAAAAAAAAACTACATTCAATAAGCAGTAATTTATTATAAAATGTTGGACTTTATAGTGTTGTAGTCAAAATGAAGAGCAGGACGAGTCCGAGTCAAGACCAAGAATTTTAGTAGTGGAGTCCGAGTCAAACCAAGACCAGAAGTGGCCTAGAAAAGACTGAGGCCAGATTAAGATTTTTTTCATCAAACAAGAATTGATATAAATAATGATGAAAACGTTCTGTTTATAATTAACGTTATCTCACAAATGCATTGGACTCAGCTGGTCTCGACAACAGTTTCCAAGTTCGCCTTACCCCAACAACACCGAGTCCAAATGGAGATGAGACCGAGACTGATCGTTTATGCCTTCGAGACTGGACTTGAGAACTACAACTGCTGTACATTTGTTGGATTTGTTTTCCACTCCAATCTGTAATCTTTCACAAAGAGCCGAGTGTAACATCACAGTAAAACAGACAGCAGGCCAGAATCCATTTTGTACTTTTATTCTAATTTGGTACAGCTAACTGGGGTACTGGGACGTGTCCAAATCTAAAATAAAAAGATCTGAACAAACTATTGACTGTGCTATTTTCTTCACACCAGTTCTCTCCACCCCCTGCTCTGAACACAGTCTAACATTCTCCCCCTTAGCCCCACCCACTGTGACCATTAACCTCACTATCATCCCCTCTGGTACTGTCCCGCTGTAGAAACAACACACATGAATGAACAGGACAGAGACAGGAGGGGGGGAGAAGGGTTGGTAGTGAGGTTATTGGTCACAGTGGGTGAGACAGTCATAGGGCTATACATAGGCTTATATCTTACAGCTTTCATATTCTCTAATTTATTATATTTTTCATAATATGTCATTTTCTCATTTCTTGTCTATGTTAGTCTACCTGTTATTTTATTTTAATTGCTATGAACTTATTAATTAAATAACCAAGGTTTCTTTCTTATAATGTTTGGGGAGATTTTCCTTTCCACTGTTGCCCTAGGCTTGCTCAATTAGGGATTAGTCTTGATAATTTAGAAGATAATCTGAAAGATGGTTTTCAGGTGGTTTTCCATCTAAGAAATATTCAACAAGTGAATGATTTCCATGACTTGTTTAGCTTTCCCGATAATGAATCTTGCATTTAATATTTGCCTGGTCCATTCGTGTTTTATTATTATTATCATTATTATTATTATTCTGTCTTTGTCTCCCGTGTTTACCTCTGTTGCCTGATGTCCAAAAATAAGGTGACTACTATGAAAATGCATGGACCGTGATGTAGTTACCCATTCTCTATAGAAGAACGCAAAGTTCAGACTAGCATATGTGGTTGTGTGGACTCATTTTCTGCTGAGCAGCAACAGAATAACTGGAAAATTAGCTTTATTTCAAAAGGATATTGTTATGATTCCTTATATAATGACATACTGGGATGGTGTTGTAGAGATTGTACCTTGGCGGAAGGTTTTGTTCCTGCCATTAATCTAGTTTCTAACAAAATGTGAGACGTTGAGATTTTCCTCTTCAGAAAATCTAAAAGCTATGAAAAAAAGTGCTTCTGTACTTCGGCTTGTAATTCCAAATGACTAAACATACTTTTTAATTTTATTATTTAATTTATTTATTTAAGGATTTTCTGTACTTTCAATAAAACGTAAATAAAACTTGGTAGTACAGACTTTAAGTTCAATGTGTGAGGACAAACTCCCGAGGGCGCTTGGAACAGCAGCATAGGCTACTTGACGCGTGCCAATTAGCAATTCCTGTCTAGCTGTACGTTTTGTCTAATTACTTAACTATCTGTTAACCTGTCTAAGCATTTGTTGAAAAGTGACAAGTTTGTACACCTAAATAAAAACCTAACACAAAATCTATCATGGTGGAAGTGCTCAAATATTTTAGTTAAGAGTCTAATCTACATGTAACAATGCATATAACAAACCGCTTGCATTTAAGTATAGATTAGAAACCTTCCAAAACATAAGCAAGCACCAAACATGTCATGTTTAGAAGGTAATTTATTTCTGGATTTCATAATTCATATCAGACAATTCATATTTACAATACATGTTGAATAAATAAAAATATAATAATTACAATAAAAAAAATAATGAAATATATATTGAGGAAATAACCCTTAATATCAAGTAAGTAATATAAGGTAAACAAAATTAACAAATGGACTAACCTTGGTAGCGATTCATTAGGAAATCATTCACTCGTCGCATATTTTTCAGATGGAAAACAACGCCTCTAGTGGCCAGGAGCACTTCCATTGTGAGAAGTAAATGCAGTGTTTTTGTAAATGTTTTTTGTTTCGGTTAATGCTGATGTGTTCCTCTGTGTAATTCTAATTGTGTTCTCGACTTTTGTTTGCCTCTTACATTTTGTTGTGTTTCACCAAATGCAGCATTTTGTATGCAATGTTGTTGTGTTCTGCCTTTATGTTGTTGCGTTTTTCCTTAATGTCTTTGTGTTATGTCTTAATGCTGTTGCATTCTCGACTTTTGTTTGTTTTGTAAATGCAGTTGTGATGTGACTCTCCAGGCCACCATACCTATAGAAATAAAGCTGACTTGACTGAACAATAATGACACATGAATTCAGATAGTATTCAAACACTCGAATTTCAGCAATAGTAAACCAGTAACTCAACCAAAAAAAAAGATAATTAACAGTATAAAAGCACTACATTTCCTTAAAAAATTTACTCAAGGAAATGGAAAAGTGTCAAAAATTTTAATTATTTTAGGAAAAAACATAAAAAAAGAACATTTAGCCTTGACATAAATGACTGACAATGAAACTACCCACTTGTCAAAAACTGAGAATGAATACAAGTGTGAGATTTTTCCAGAATTCTATAAGGATCTCTTTAAATTCAGTGCAGCTCAGACAGTTTTGGTAAACTCATGCTGCTAAATCGCACTCCCCACTATGAGCAAAAAACAAACATTTGAATAAGCCTAGAGAGAGAGAGACAGCAGGGACGACAGAGACACAGAACAGAGACGGCACAAGATCATTAGACGCATGAGGGAGGGAGAGCGAGAGGAGTTCTTCTCACCTCGACTGTCAGGCAGCATTAGCATAAATGAAAACAGGACAATGAACGCAGCCGTCTGCTGCATCAATCAACATGGCAGCCTTTGTCGTACCTTATTGTCAGTGAACTAAACAGGAACGGCCAGTCTGCATGCATGTCATTAGAATAGTACCTATCAGCTTTAACTGGCTCTCACCAGATTATGAATAATTTGCAGGCCAGGGGCACAGGGATCATGGATCACGCTTTTACCATAGAAATATCCTGGTGACCTCATTCATTATGAAAATTAAAGGCTAAAGTTGATATGAAATAAAAGGTAAAGCAGCCTATGTGACACCCTTTGACATGACTTTTAAAAGGCACTCACAGAAATGTGAGTGGAACAGGAAATGAGGCCAAATGAGAAAACTGACAAGGCAGATGCAGACCAGCATCACATTCAGAGTGGAGATTCTCAGCTTTTTCTGTCTGCAGACTCACAATAACCTAACCCATGTATTGGTCTTTCACACTTTTGTCTATCCATCCATCCATCCATCTTGGTCTGACCTAAACCTAGAAAATATATTTACAAAAACAAAATTTCTGTTATTTTGTGCCACATACAGTTCTACTTGAAAGTTTGGGAACCCTTTAGAATTTTCTCTATGTCTACATAAATATGACCTAAACATTAGCAGAGTTTGTTGGAGAGTCCAACAAGTTGAAAAAGAATACAGTTCAAGGCAAGGAGGCAGTGCTCTCCAAAAAGAATGTTTCAGCGCTACAGGGCAGCTTTATGGAGACTGATGTAGGTGCAAGTGTAAAGCATTTATTGACAGGAACAGACAAAATAAAAAGGTGTACATTCATTTTTTTTTTTTCACAGGAAAGCCAGCAACACAGGACACAAGGCAGAAATAAACCTAGACATGGCAGCTATCCATCGTAAGCCACATATACTGACACTCACAAACTAAGGGCTCTTTGGAATATCCAGTTCACCTACACACACATGTCTTCGAATTGTGAGAGGACACCGGAGTACCCCATCTATCCCCACGGCCACGAGGAGGCCATGCAAACTCCACACAGGCAGAGTCCAGGGTCAGGATCGACTGAGGATCCTCAGAGCTATGAGGCGACAATGCTAACCACTGCCCCACCCTAGAAGGTGTATGCAGGAATGGGAAATTAAGACCTGCCTTACAGGAGGCTCACGAAATACATGAATATACTAAGTGAGAGTTATTAGATAAATGAACACACAGGGGCAATAGACTGGAAAACACACAGCAGAGCCTAACTGCTAACATTAACACAGAGACAAGGGGTAAACCAGAGGCTAGGCTAACTCTAACACAATGCTGATACAGAGTGGCTAACATAAAATGCTAAAACATTCACATTGTTTATTTTTTACACACCCTTACCCAGAATGAGTAATACAATCTTAAATTCCAAGCAAATGTAGTTTAATGTAGTTTTCCTCAAGGACCCAACAGTGGTAGCTTGGCAGAGGTGGGATTTGGACTCTGGCCTTTCTGGCCTTTCTGTTCTACAGTCCAGTACCTTAACCATTAGGCTACCACAGCCTTAATGCAACCAGACAATGTGAATTCAAATAGATGTCCTAACAGTAGCCAGACAGCACTGGATTGCTACAGACTCAATGTCAATACAACAGCTAACATAGGACAATGCAGACATGGAACAATAATAGGACCAAGAGCAGACAAACCATGACAAATGGCATTGGCACAATGAGATGTTTAAAGCAATTAAATACGGAAAACACAGTGGTAAAATGATGTCAGATGATGTAGCTATCCGGTTGTTCCTGGTACCCATTATCCTGACACTGCCCATCTGCAGTTTTCAAAACATCGCTTAAACAAGTAAGAAGGCTATTGGAAAACTGTTTTGCACATGCAAGAGACCAAAATATAACATTTTGGTTTAATTGACAAACATTATGTCTGGAGAAAGGAAAACACTGCATTCCAGCATAAGACCATTATTCAAGCTGTGAAACATGGTGGGGGTAGTGTCATGACATAATAAGGAGGAGAAAAAGAAATTCTCTGAAGGAATAGGTGTGCTCACTGGATCCTCCTAAACCGTGGTTTCAGCCATTCCCAAATATGAAGCTAAGACTAGTTTCCTATGTCAGGTTCTCAGGGAGTAGAATATGTGATATGGTGAAGGAATTCAGGCTGCAAAAAATCAGAGCAGTGACTCACCACAACTGAAACACATTCAAACTTGATACTGCAGGGTTATAAAATATCACCTATGCACTTCATCGTCTATCTGGGGAAAAGGAAATCAAATCATATCATCTGTGAGAAGGTAGGGGGCATATAGAAGAGCATCTGGCACATTCCACCAAAAACACACCTGTGGAAATCTAATCACATCGGACTGTTTCACGGAGCTGGAGCGTCTGTTTGACGCTACAACTGAGACTGTAAGAAAATCAGTCTTCCCTAGATTTTCATTCATCTTGAACAGTCGAGATGTGTCCCTGTATGTCCCAGCAAAGAGATATCATCCTCCTGTCATCCATCAGGCTAATGCATTTCACTGACACCAAGAGACCGTAACGAGAGAGACACCTCAAATTTGCAGCCAGAGAAACAGAAGTGCAAGAGTGAGAGAGAGAGCAAGATCCATGAAATGAGGCAGCCCTGTGGAGGACATCTTCTTATTTGAGTGCTGATTATGATTTAGCTTAATAAAAAACTGCACCAAGTAACTGGGTGATCACATCTCTGTGAACAGAGTTAATGTATATGGAAACTATGGAACCAAAAATAGGAATCAATAGAATCAAGACATGCTAAAAAAAACTTCATGTGGACATCTCAGAGAACAAGACATCTTATCTTTCTTCTTCTGTATGAAGAATGAGTTCTGCTCATGCTGCATCTGTCTCAGTTTTAATGAAAGCCCATGGGGTTTGGCAGGTCACTGCGATTATCCCTCTCTTCCCTTCTTGTCTGCCTCTTCTTGCAGACAATGGTGGGGGGAGGGGGTGACAAGAGTCAGAGGTCACCAGACAAACTTGGTAATGGGCAAGCTGGAAAGTGGGGAGGCGTGACATGTCCTGAAATACCCAGGAGGTTTGAACCCCAGCGGACTGTGTGAAAGAGAAAAAGTGTCCTCTTTTCCCTTTTAGCAAATGAACAATGAACAGAAGGTAGACACAGTCGGGAAAAGATGAACAACTTCCTCACGTAGCCATATCTGTCTGTTTTGACTATTGGCAACAAAAAGAAAAATAGTATTTACATATTCTTCAAATCTGATTGCTTATTCCAGCATCAAACCATCTGGGCAGCTAGTTAACATTTATAATAATAATAATAATAATAATAATAATAATAATAATAATAATAATATTTTTATTATTATTATTATTATAATAATAATACACTTTGTTTATATAGTACCATTCTTGATATCAAGGCTGCTTCAAGCAAGCAAGAAAGTGAAAGACAAAATTAATGAAATTAAATAATAATAAGCAGAGGAAAGACAGAAGTACTGTTCGAAGAGGCAGGTCATCAGAAAAGGCAAAGAAGGATTGAACTGAAGTACTGTCACAAAGAAGTCAGGGGAAGGAACTCCATAGCTTGGGGGTCACAGCACTGAAGGATATGCCACCTATTGAGGAGAGTCTAGTATAGGGGACAGTGAGTAGCCTGCCATCGGAGGACCTGAGAGGATGAGGAGCTGTAGGCATGAAGGAGCTCCCAATAATATGCTGGGATGAGACTTTGAAGGACTGTGAAAGTAGTGGGCAATATTTTAAACTTAATAAGAGATGTTTCTAGGCCAGTGCAGCAGACTGAGGATAACGGTAATGAGAGCAGATTTCTTGTTAAGCACACTTTGCAAAGTTTTGGATGTACTGAAGTTTGTTAATAGTTTTAGCAAAGAAATAAGCAAAAGAGAATTACATTAACACTGGACAATATACACTGCCTGGCCCAAAAAAGGTCACGTAGCTTCTCATTTGTTAAATATCCATGTCAAAAGACACATCCTGTGGTCGTGGAAAAGATGTTAATGTTTCAGAAGGGTCAAATTGTGAATGAGTGGTTCAGGGAGCATGAGATATGGATTGACCACCACCAATCCATGACCTGAACCCCATTGAGAATCTTTGGGATGTGCTGAAGAAGACTTTGCGCATTGGTCCAAATCTCCCATCATCAATTCAAAATCTTGGGGGAAAAAATTAATGCAACTCTGGACAGAAAAAAATGTTGTGACATTGCAGAAACTTCTGGAAATGATGCCACAGCGAATGTGTGCTGTAGTCAAAGTCACAGTGGCGCTTGAAAGTTTATGAACCCTTTAGAATTTTCTATATTTCTGTATAAATATGACTTCAAACATCATCAGATTTTTACACAAGTCCTAAAAGTAGATAAAGAGAACCCAGTTAAACAAATGAGACAAAAACATTATACTTGGTTATTTATTTATTGAGGAAAATGATCCAATATTCCATATTAGTGAGTGGCAAAAGTATGTGAACCTTTGCTTTCAGTATCTGGTGTGACCCCCCTGTGCAGCAATAACTGCAGCTAAATGTTTCCTGTAGCTGTTGATCAGTCCTGCACACCAGCTTGGAGGAATTTAGGCCCATTCCTCCGTACAGAAAAGTGTCAGCTCTGGGATGTTGGTGGGTTTCCTCACATTAGCTGCTCACTTCAGGTCCCTACATCAAAATTTCGATTGGATTAAGGTCAGGATTTTGACTTGGCCATTCCAAAACATGAACTTTATTTTTCTTTAACCATTCTTTGGTAGAACGGCTTGTGTGCTTATGGTCGTTGTCTTGCTGCATGACCCACCTTCTCTTGAGATTCAGGTCATGGACAGATGTCCTGACATTTTCCTTTAGCATTCTCTGATATAATTCAGAATTCATTGTTCCATCAATAATAGCACGCCGTCCTGGCCCAGATGCAGCAAAACAGGCCCAGACCATGGTCCTACCACCACCATGTTTCACAGATGGGATAAGGTTCTTATGCTGGAATGCAGTGTTTTCCTTTCTCCAAACATAATGCTTTTCTTTTAAACAAAAAAGTTCTATTTTAGTCTCATCCATCCACAAAACATTCTTCCAATAGCCTTCTGGCTTGTCTACATGACCTTTAGCAAACTGCAGACAAGCAGCAATGTTCTTTTTGGAGAGCATTGGCTTTCTCCTTGCAACCCTGCCATGCACACCATTGTTGTTCAGTGTTCTTCTGATGGTGGACTCATAAACATAAATATTAGCCAATGTGAGAGAGGCCTTCAGTTAACTTGGAGTCCTTTGTGACCTCGCCATTTATTGACCACTCCTGAGGAGGGTAACAGTGTTCTTGAATTTCCTCCATTTGTACACAATCTGTCTGACTGTGGATTGGTGGAGTCCAAACTCTTGAGAGATGGTTTTGTAACATTTTCCAGTCTGATGAGCATGTCTTTTTCTGAAGTCCTCAGAAATCTCTTTTGTTCATGCCATGATTCCACAAACATGTGTTGTGAAAAGCAGACTTTGATAGATCCCTGTTCTTTAAATAAAACAAGGTGCCCACTCACACCTGATTGTCATCCCATAGATTGAAAACCCCTGACTCTAATTTCACCTTCAAATTAACTGCTCATCCTAGAGGGTCACATACTTTTGCCCCTCACTAATATGTAATATTGGATCATTTTCCTCAATAAATAAATGACCAAGTATAATATATTTGTCTCATTTGTTTAACTGGGTTCTCTTTATCTATTTTTAGGACTTGTGTGAAAATCTGATGATGTTTTAGGTCATATTTATACAAAAATATAAACAATTCTAAAGAGTTCACAAACTTTCAAGCACCACTGTAAAGGCGGTCCAGCAAATTATTAGAGTGTGTGACCTTGTTTTTTATGGCCAGGCAGCGTATATATACACTCATTAGCAAACAAATACGAAACCCACATAGAAATGTCAGATTGCTGTAAAACTCAGCATTCAGTTATGTCTCAGGAAGATATGTACATGATTAAAGGTGTGGTCATGCTACAAGAGGGCACAATAGTGCTTCTCTCCGTGCTCTATCAAAAGGGTTTCAGATGCTACTTTTGGGTAATTTACCTTTTGGCAAGAGATCGTTTACTGCTAGACATGCCTTGTCATGCAATTGAAGACATTTTGTCAAGTTGATAGACTTTGAGAGGCGACACATCATTGGACAGAGAGATGCAGGATGATCATTTCAGCAAATTGCCCGCCATCTAGGTAGTTTTAACCTAGCTGTTAGGAGATGTTGGGAGCAGTGATTGGGGGCACACACACACACACACACAGCAAACATGCTCTGGACTGCCCAGAAAGACCACCAAAAGAGAGGATTGTTTGATTGTTTGCTTCCACAGTTTTGTTGTTCACCATCCATACACAGGTGATACCTTCTCTACACACCCCTGTCTCTGCCCAGACCATTTCCAGTTCGTGAGCAGAAGGAAATTTGTTGTCACAGTGCACATTGTGTCCAGCCATTGACAGCCAGTCACCATCACCTTAGTTTTCAGTGGTGTCGTGAATGAAAAACCTGGACTGCTAAAGACTGGAACCGTATCATCTTTAGCGACTAATCCTTTTTCTGTTTGGGATCCGTCGATGGTCGTTTTTGCATATGGAGACCTCGTAGCAAGAGATTACTTTGGCAAACCTTAATCAAACACTATAATACTGAGTTACAGTGCATTCACAAACGCTGCTTAAAACTTTACTGTGCTAAAACGAAGCCTTATGTGACATCAACTTCTCCGGGCTCGAAGGCATCTGGGATGGACCATCACATAGTGGAAACGTGTATTGTGGCCAGAAGAATCAGCATTCCAGATCTTTTTTGGGGAAAATGGATGCCTTGTGTTCATCCAGACAAGTTATCAGGTTATCAGCAAGTCCAAAATCCAGGCTCTGTTATTGGGTTGTGTCAGTGCCCTTGGCAAAGGTCATTTTCAGTTTTTTAAAGGCAGCATTAAGTAAACAAAAAACAGAAAAGTAAATATTTTAGAGCAACATTAATTCCTTCAAGACAAGGACTCTTTTTCAAGGACATCCTTGCATTTAACAAGACAACACAAAAAATCAGAAAAAGTTAGGACTGAAATATGTAAATCCCTTCCAGTCTTTCTTTGAGGAACATTGTTTTTAAACATTTCAATCATTTTCTCATATATTTGTTGACCACTGGGGATCCTCTGCCCATCGTTGCTCCTAAAAGACTTTTGTGGACGCTTCATTTGTACCAAATCATGATTAAAATCACTTGTTTCACATGTTATACTCACGGTTTGAAATCACATCAATATTAATTTTTTCCCCTCATTACTAGCAGTAAATGGCCCTGTCCCAACCTTTTTTGGAATGTGTTGCAGGCCTGAAATGCAGGACAGGATGTTTATTAGCAAATGAAATTAAGTTGATGTGACAAAACATTAAATATTTTCATACTGTGTGCAATGATATAAAATTAAAGTACCGTCACAATATTTTCTGATTTGAGGTTGTAGTTGAAACCAGAATTTTAATTAGACAATGCTAGTCCCAGACAAAAAAATTGTCACCTTGCTTGTTTAAGGCGGTAGTAACTTGCATGACTGTGACTGAGATATAAATACCTGCAGGGTATGCGATGGGATTTGGGCAACTTGAGTGTTGAGTTGAAGGCAACTGGACTTCTTTTACCTCTCATTCGAAAGGCTTCTTTCATTCTAGAAGCTGATTAGGAGTCCAAGGTATTTAACCCTAGTGGGGTTGTCACCGTGGAGGTGGTCCTGAGAGTTCCTGACCCTCGACAACATTAGTCGTTAGGATCATGGGGCCAAGGTATGACCCATTAATGAGTCATTGCCCCTCCCTGCGATCATGTGAGTTGTTAGAGTTACATGGGTCAAGGTGTGAATTGGGGTTACACCTCTTGGGAAGGGATCTCAAGACTGCTTTGTAGATGGCTGGTAGCTGGTGTTGTAAGCCACCTCCTCTGTTCAATAATGGTGTATTGACAGGGAGAAGAAGTCCGGTTGTTTTCAACTCAACACTGAAGTCTACCATGACCTAACTGAGAACTTAAACAGACACTGCATTTGCGTGTGCAAAGGCCATAGTGCGAAGGAAGTAGCTGAATTTGCAATTGTATTTAAGCATATGCGAGTAGAAGAAATAGGACCCAAATGCAAGAGATCCCCACACAGGGGATATGAAGAAATAGATTCTAAAAAACCCGCATGGAGAGGGGCAACAAATTAATATTAAATGTATGTGAACATTCCAGATGGTCACTGATACGAATCACACTAGAAAGGCAGCCGGGATTCAAACACTTGTCGCTGGAGCATTGACTGGGATGCTGTGAGTGACATATCTCGGCACTAAGCAGCCTAAAAAGTCAGGAAAAGAGATGGAACTAAACTGATCCCAAAAGGGGCAGACACGGAATGAAAGCGCTGACAGCACTGGTACTGAGGAAAAGCAAAAGTCGGGAATGCACACCGAGCGGCCCTGAAAGACGCAAAACGCCAAAGCACATTTTCTTACACATAAAGATGTGTAAGAGCGCTACTCGCTGGGACATGCGAGCACAGAACGGCACTCTACGCCAAAGAGTGAGGGGAAAAGCAGACATGGAAGTGATCGCTCCATTTTGATCGCTAGAAACGAGGGAATAGGGAATAATGCCGAAGGGGAAATCTAAGTTCCTACGCTAGCGTCTAATCCCTATCTTACCTCGGGCCTCCGAACCCTACATGGCTGATCTCCTTTGTAAGACCGGTCTACTGCTAGGCCTACCGGACCAGAACAATGATAAATACCACCTAAACAGATGCCGATCAACAATAAGACAGCAAAGTTGGACAGTGCCACCTCCATCACACCCCAATAAATAGTCATAAGCCTTAATTGCACCTGAATGCGCCTGTGCAGGGGGGTATGATGGCCAGTAACAAGTTACCGGTGTGTACCGGGACCAGTGTTGCTTGGCCCTGGCGTTTGCTAGTCCGATGCTGCCCTCTAGCATCGGACTGCCTGATACTGCAACCGCAAATGGCACCCCCCCACTCCAGGGCGTCCCCTGAAATCCCCAAGTCTGCGGCATGGTTCCTTCTGAACTCACGAATGAGTTCCGAGTCAAGGATGTGTCACGCAGGAATTCTGGGGGTTCTTGTTGCAGGCGCACACCTCGCAGGCCATAACAATGGCCTTGACATCGGCCTCCAAGGCCAGCCAACAGAAGCATTTGCAAAAACAATTTGTATGTGTGATTCCAGCCAAGGTGGGCAGTGAGAGGGGATGAATGTCCTCACTCCATAACCCTGGTGTGGACCGGGGGACCACCGCCCGAGTCCAGTGCCCTGCGAAGAGCCCTGTTGACCAGCTCGTCAATGGCCCAGACCATGGAAGCGACTATCCGGGGCGCGGCTACGACACGCTCAGGCAAGGGGTCGGTACTCGGGGGGGTCCCAATATTTGGTCAGGCTTGGCGTTCTTGGAACCCGGCCTGAAGGGGGTGGTGAAATTGAACCGCTCAAAAAACAGCGACCATCAGGCCTGTCGAGCATTCAACCTTGAATGTCAGGAAAACAAAGGAGATGATAGTGGACTTCAGGAGACAACGTGGAAGCCAACACTCCCCTATCCACATAAACAACATTCACATCACTGAGGACTTGTTCTGGACAACACACACCGACACTGGTCAAGAAAGCCCGAAAACGACTCTACTTCCTGAGAATTCTGAAAAAGTTTGGTTTGAACACCAACATCCTCACGAACTTCTACAGGTGCACCATCGAGAGCCTGCTGATGGGCTGCATCACAGTGTGGTATGGGAACTGCACCAGCCAGAGCCGGAAAGCAATACAGAGTGTGGTGCGAACAGCAGAGGACATCACTGGCAGCAGACTCCCCGCAATCCAGGACACTTACAACTGTGCCGGTGCCTGTGTAAAGCATGCAGCATCCTTAAGGACCACACCCAACCAGCACGAGGATTCTTCCGTCTGCTACCCTCTGGCAGATGGTACAGGAGTCTATCAGCACACACAAAGAGACTCAGAGACAGTTATTATCCACGTCGTAAGGCTACTCAATAACACCCACCAATAATATGACGGTAGTACTGTGACATATGTAGCATATTCACTGCTGCCACACATCACATCACATTATCACTGCATCATGTGTACCATCATTTCATGCAATAACCCATGTGCAATATAGTTTATATATATTACGTATATTAACACTATGTGCAATATTTGTGTATGTCAATATGTCATTTAACGATATGTGCAATACCTACGATTTGTGCAATAGTGCAATATGGCACAATTGTTTTCTTTTCTTTTATAGTACTTTACTCCTACTAGCGTGTTGATGTGATTCTTCCCATCCAAAGCTTTTCATTGCATTGTTGAACTTGTTTTAACCTACATATGAGAAATAAATGAATCGAATCGAAAACCTCTTGGCATGTTGTAAGTAGGCTAGGTTCTTATGGTTTGTCCAGACCAGAAAAGGGTGTTTGGCCTCATCCAGCCAGTGACGCCACTCTTCTAGGGCAGGATCAGTGAAGATTAGCACCGGGGCAGCGGTGAGGGCTTCCTTGATCTTAGGAAAAACCTTCTGGGCCTCCCTCATCCAACAAAAGAAACCTGGGATCTTGCGGGTGAGTGCTGTTAGTGGTGCGGCCATAGTAAGAATTGACGGAAAAATTGGCAAACCCCAGGAAGCGCTGGATGAGACGGAGAGAAGAGGGCCGGGGCCAGTCGACCAACATTGAGATTTTGGATGGGTCCATTCGCAGGGTGCCTTTGGAGATGATGAATCCCAGAAAGGACACAGAGGGCACATGGAACACCGATTTCTCCAGCTTGACAAAGAGCAGTAAGGGGAGAACCCTTCTCATGTGGCCGACCTGCTCCTCCGGGGTGTTACTATGTATGAGGATGTCGATGAGGTATACAAATACATACCGGTCCAGGGCCTCCTGCAGCACATCATTTATGAAGAGCTGGAAGATGGCTGGGGTGATCATAAGGTAAAAGGGCATGACCTGATATTCGTAATGGCCCGTGGGCATCAGAAATTACATCTTCCACTCGTCCCCCCACCGAATGCGAACGAGGTTGTAGGCACTGAGTAGGTCTAGCTTAGTAAACATGCTGGCCTTTTGCAGAGCCTCAAATGCTGTTGACATGAGAGGCAGGGGTAACTGTCCTTGATCGTGATGTGGTTGAGGCGCCAGTAATCAAAGCAGGGTTGCTGGAGCCGTCCATCTTGCCAACAAAGAAGAATCCCCAGCAGGTGAGGTGGAGGGCTGGATAAAGCCCAAAGCCAGTGCCTCTTTGATGTAATCTTCCATGGCCCGCTGCTCGGTGGGGGGAAGGGCAAATAAGCTACCCCTAGGGACAGGCAGGAGGTTAATGGCGCAGTCGTACGGTCTATTGGAGGGAAGGATCTGGGCCTGACGTTTGCTGAAAACCTTCTCCAAATCCCAGTATACTTCCGGGACCAAGGAGAGGTCTGGTGAGGGAGAAGAGACGGGGGCCTCGTGACACCGAGAAGCCCAGGTGAAAATGGAGCCCGTCTGTCAATCAATGCCGGGGTTATGATCCTGCCACCAGGGAAACTCGACACAAGTTGGAGGTAGGGTGCCTGGGTGACAAAAAGGGAAAGTCTTTCTGCATGTTGCCCCAGGCTCTGCTCTGAGAGGGACCGGTTGAGGGAGAGGGAGCAGGAGGATCCCCAGCCATAGGGCGAGCCCCTCGTCTATAAAGAAGTGCGCCACCATCATGACCCAATAAATAGTCATAAGCCTTAATTGCACCTGAATGCACCTGTGCATGGTGGCCGGGCAACTAGTCACCGGGACCGGTGTGGCACGGCTAGTCCAATGCTACCCTCTTGCATCATACTGCACGCTACAGCGACCTCTAACAGTACGGTCATAAGGGTTTACCAGCAGTGGCAAAAATCCAAGTCAACAGAAAATTCTAGTTAGTATTCATTATGCGCCATTATGCGCTAATAAGTATGTTTCAGTCACAGGTGACAAATATTTTGTGAGTATATAATTTATAGTAATTTGATTTGAGTTGAAGTTAACATACATATGTTGTGTTTCTCATAGTCATCTATTAAAAGAGATTAATTAAGCACTCTCTTCTGCTTGGGGATTGGAGGAGGAGTTATGTGTTATGCAGGGCATATAAAGATGAGAGAATTAAATAGTTATAAGTCTTGGTTAGGTGAAAGCAATTCTCCAACAACAATAGTTTTAATTTTTGTATTAGATTAAAGCCATTTGTGATCATAATCACTTCATATACTCTAAAGAGTTAGATTTAACTGACTCAACTGATTCATTTAGAGTTCACCTTAATGCATTGCTCAGTAACCATTCATTCATTCATTCATTCATTTTCACAGTCACAGGGTTTCCGGTGCCTAGCTGGTGACACAGGGAGCAGGGAAGGAACAACCCTAGACAGGATTCCAGTACATTGCAGGGCACATGGACTGACACAAACATATACACACACACACACACTAGGGCCTTTAAAGACACCATTTAACCTAATGTATGTCTTTGGAATTTGGGAGGAAACTGCAGTACCCAGAGAAACACCAAAAGGACACGGGGAGAATATGCAAACTCAGGGCCACAGAAAACCAGGAACTAAGTAGTAAAGCACGTCCTCATGAATATTTTTCTGATATCTATTTAAATGTTTTAATAATGTTAGCTGCCACTTTAAAATGTAGGTCTGAGTTTTGTTTTTATTTCTCTAAGTGCGTCTAAAAAATCTGCCTTTTAAGCTGTCAGTCAAATGTGATGCCTTAATGATTTCTTTGAAATCTGTAGTATAGAATCTGTCTTCACAGTTAAAAGATGCTATTAAAACTGCATTTGAAATAAAACATTGTTATTTTCTGAAATAATAGAGAGAGATGGTTGTTTCTGAGATACCAATAAAGCAACAGGACAGAAGTATAATTTATTGTGGCAAGGCAGCATTGAGATACAGGTGGAGAAGAATGTTGATAACGCCACTATTAACAACAATTTGTTTGTCATAACAGAGCCGATTCAGAATTATGCTGAGCACCGAAACCTTACTGAAAAGGATCATATAAATTGTTGTCTAGGAAATATCCTTATGATTGTACCACCTTTTCAATTGCTTTAGCAAAGAAAGGGAGGTTGGAGGCTGGCCTGTAATTTCTCTGTAATAGGAAAAAAGCAAAAATGAGAGATAGACAGGAATTTAGAATTGTGGTAAAGACAGGGCAACCTGACAGTAAAAAAAAGGTAGTTATATTTGCTTACCATTTTAATCAACCATTTTAATCACACAATGCATCACAATGCATGAAACCAGCAAAAACAGCATTATTAACAAGACCAGTTTTATTAACACACCAGCCAGACTAGCTAAACCAGCAAAAATGAGCTTAGAATTGCAGACATTTATGTTCGTTGTCAGCAAGTACAGTTTAATAGATCTCTTTTTAAACTACACTTAAGTTACTCCTTTAAATTAATTACTGTTGAAAATGACAGTTAAGTACATTACATTTACTTTGACTTTTATTCATAGCAGACATTATGAAGGATGACATCTTTTCCAGGGACATTCATGCATTTATCAACAAGACAATGTAAAACCACACTCTGCACACATTACAAAGGCAAGGCTGTGGAAAAAAAGGGTACAAGTACTGGCCTCATACTAAACACCTCAGAGTCTATCAATATTATATGTAGGATTGTACCTCCCTAAAAAGACAACTTTTTTTTTTACAATCCAACTCGTCTACTTCGTTCGCAGGGTGCAGGACTTCTTTTAGTTCCTAGAATTAAAAAAGTCACAGCCGGGGGAAAGGCTTTCTCATACATGGCCCCGCAACTATGGAATAAACTTCCCACTTTCATTCGAGATTCAGACACTCTCCAAAGTTTTAAATCTAGGCCAAAGACATACTTATTTATGCAGGCTTTTGACTAGATTTAGACCAGGATGCATGGCTTGGGTCACTGGGGCCGGAGTCTGGAGTCATGTCTGGCCTGCCTGCCTTGTCTGCTAGCCCGGTAGTGTCGACATTTGTGGGCGGTCGGATGAACTGGGCTTGCGGTCCTCGTGATATTGACTCGGTGCATCCTTGCCTTAGAATAAGGGCAGCCAGAGCGGGGGTTCATCGTCAAAGAGTCTTATATGTGATTGATCAGAGACGTTGGGGATGCTTCTGCCTCCCGTGGGGTGCCAATGTCTCATGTGATCCCTCTTGCTGTGTTTCCTAACCGTTCTTCCTCTTTCTAGCTATGTGCTATAGCTAATGCTGCCGGGGTCTCATGTACACTGGCATCAGATTGACCTGGCCTCGGTGATTGTTAATAGGACATGTGCTCGTAATCAAATAACTATTACATTTCTGTTTTCCTCTACGAGCTGTGTTCGGCAGAGTTTCCAGCCCCCACACATGATGTCATTCTGCTGGAGCTCCACTTCAAGTGCTTCCGTTAATCAGCTCCAGCCACTCATACCCGGGGTCCACTTTAATGGCGATGGTGCAAACTTCACATTTTATTCGGAACTTGACTCCATGACTTTAGTTTCGCTCTTAGATTTATTCATCATACATGGGCCACTTAATGTCGGTGTGCATACTTCACATTTTATTCGAACTTTGACTCCATGACTTTAGTTTCGCTCTTAGATTTATCATCTACGCCGCCCAAGGAGGTTGGGTCCCTTTTTGAGTCTTGGTCCTCCCAAGGTTTCTTCCTAGAACTAGGGAGTTTTCCCTTGCCACTGGATTGGACGTAGTTATTAGGAGATAATCTAAACTTGTAATGTTGCTTTGAGACAATGCTCCATTGTAAAAAGCGCTATATAAATAGATCTGACTTGACTTGATTTGACAACTTTTTACCCTGTCCTCCTAAAACTATAAATACATGTTTTTATTAGAGAACGGTCGTCGCACCCCGAGACAGGTAGCCAGCAGGGGCGCACCACCCGTCTCGCTTGCTACGCCCGCACAAGACACCGCCCAACATTATTGGCAGCACGTGTAAGACTGCCCATATAAACCAGCCTTAGGCGGCCCTCGAGGTCGCACCCTCACTTACCGCTAAATTTTCAGCCCATTATCACACACGCATGGTGTTTGAGGCTACTTCGTCTACCCTTTGTCCGGCACACACTAGCGTCATTGCCACTTACCTCTCCCGCCCGGTTGGACCGCGGTTCCCCTAGGGACAGAAGGTGACTTTCTCTTTGAAGAGAGCAAATGGTGTAGAGGTGCAAGGCTTGAGGTATGGTAGGGTATTGTCGGTAGCATAGGTTTAGCTCCGCGGTCCTCCGTGCTTCCGTTAGCCATAGCTCACCGAGCTTCTAGCAACGCCCTTCCGTTCTGCCCTACTCCCCGTCGACGCTCCGCTTTGCTGGGAAGTGTTCCCCAGTCCGCTGGGTGATTAGCTCCATTATCCTGGATCGGCATGAGGACGTTTGGTAACCGTCCGCTCTCCTCGCTTCATCCCTGCTGCGCATGTGCTTCTTCCTCTCGCTCGCTCTAGCGCCCCCCCTCCACTGTCGGCTTCTAGCTGCACATAAGCGCTCCCTTGCAGTCCTGCGTCAGTCGCAGATCTACCCGCAATCAGCGGGGTCACTTTCTTTTTCTCGCTGGTAAATTCCAGCCTTACAGGGAGTTCGTCCTCATATTCTTTGTTCCCTTTTGCGCTCCCATTTGTTCATTAGTCATACTTTAGGTCTGAGTCCGCCGTGGGCGGCGCTTGTTTCTGTTTGTTTCGTTTTGTGTCTGGCTACATGGCAAGCTTGGATTATTCTCGTCCCGGACGCCAGAGCTCTGGTGATCGAATCCCCGCATCGGCTGGTTGTTCCAGCCGTGTGGTGTCCCTACTTTTATCTTTTCGTTCCAATAGTCTCCCATTCGCTTTGGGAGCTTCCTGCGCCTGGGACCTAATACCCATCTATTATAGGGTCCGATTGCCGAACCCTAACAGCAGGGTGCGACCAACTATGGACCCAGCAGGTCCTCCTAAAGCCCCCAACCCCTCCCTGTCCCTGGCAGAGGTGCTTCAGCTTCAGGGGGCCCCGGAAATGTTCGATGGGGAGTTGTAGGGGATGGGGAGTTGTAGGGGATTTCTGCTGCAATACTTGCTGACTTTTGAGCAACAGCCATCTAAATTCCCCACAGACCACTCACGGGTTGCCTACATGATCTCCCTCCTGACCATCCTGCACCTCTCCATTTTGAACTCTCCCAGGGTAACAGACCTGCAGCCGACTACATGATTGAGTTCTGCACCCTGGCCGCAGAAACCTTTGAAAAGGGTCTGAGCAAGCTGCTCAAAGATGAGCTCGTCACCCACGACCCCCCCACCTCCCTGGCTGATTTCTATCACCTGGCCATCCGTATCAACACGCATATGCGACAGAGAGCCAGGGAAAGGGGCTCTGATTGCCCCTCAAGCTCCGCTCGGTGGTATGGTGGTAGACCCTCCAGTCCCGCCTCACCTGATCACGCTCTCCCTGAGCCCATGGAGCTCGGGGGGGGGGGGTCATGGCCACGCCCCGTGACGATCGGTCCCCCAGATTTTTACAAAAGCCAGGAAACGCTGCCGCCAGGTCTGGCAGGGGGGGCTGTCCCTAGGCGTTACCATCCCTTCCCCCTCGGGTCTGTCCCTCCCTGCCCTCATCAGCCAAGGTAAGGGTCCCAGGACCCGCCTCCGGGTTTGCATTGACTCTGGGGTGGACAAAAGCTTCATCGACCAGGCCCTGGCCCACCAGTTGGGCTTGCATCTTGAATCCCTTACACGACCCTTACCGTTAAGGGTGGTTGATGGACATGCCCTCGGTTGTGGCCCGGTTTCCCACTGCACGCTACCGGTGGATCTACAGGTGGGCTCGCACATCGAGAGGCTCCCCTCCTGGTCACGCAAGCCCCCCCATCTGGGTATTGTCAAGTCAAGTAAAGTCAAGTCAGATTTATTTATATAGCGCTTTTTACAATGGAGCATTGTCTCAAAGCAACTTTACAAGTTTAGTGCTGGGGATCCCTTGGTTGCGCACGCATAACCCCCGGATCGACTGGCAAACCCAGTCAATCTTCGTCTGGACTCCCCGCTGTCCGGAATCCTGTCTTGTTTCCCGATCAGCCAATCCTGTCTCTTCCCCCGTTCAGGACAGCTCCCCGGACCTCTCAGGTGCCCGAACCCTGCCGGGACCTGGGCGAGGTATTCAGTAAGCAGCAAGCCCAGGCGCTTACCCCCCACTGGCCCTATGACTGTGCTATCAACCTGCAGCCAGACACACTTGCTCCCAGTGGCAGGCTGTTCTCCCTGAGCCCCCCTGAGCGCAGAGCTATGGAGGAGTATATCAAGGAGGCGCTCAATCTGGGCTTTATCAGGCCCTCCTCCTCACCCGCGGGCGTGGGCTTCTTCTTCGTGGGCAAGAAAGACGGGTCCCTGAGTCCATGCATTGACTACCGGGGCCTTAATGCCATTACCATCAAGGATTGGTACTCCCCTGCCACTGATGTCCTCAGTGTTTGAGGCGTTGCAGAAGGCCAGCGTTTTTACTAAGCTGGACCTCCACAATGCCTATAACCTCATCCACATCAGGGAGGGGAACGAGTGGAAGATGGCGTTTCTAACACCGACGGGGCACTATGAGTACCTCGTCATGCCGTTTGGTCTCATGAATGAAGGCCCTGACCATCGTCCAACATCTCATCAATGATGTCCTGCGTGAGGTCCTGGATCGCTATGCGGTGGTCTACCTCAACGACATTCTAATTTTCAGCCGTCCTTCAGCTTTTGCTGGAGAACCGCCTGTTTGTCAAGCTGTAGAAGTCAGTCTTCCATGCACCCTCGGTTGCCTTTTTGGGATTCATCATCTCCCAGGGCACCATGCGCATGGATCCGGCCAAGCTCCAGGCCGTTGCCGACTGTCCCCAACCCACCTCCCTCCGCTTTCTCCAGAGGTTTTTGGGGTTCGCCAACTTCTTTATTCACTTCTTCTCTTCAGCACTTGGCCACTCCCCTCACAGCGCTGACTCGCAAGGTCCTGGGAGCCTTCTGTTGGCCCAGGGAGGCACAGCTCGCCTTCCTGGAGATTAAGAGGCAGCTGACCTCCCCCCCGATCCTTATTTTTCTGGAGCTACCCTTTGTCGTTGAGGTGGATGCATCGGGAATGGGCAAAGGGGTGGTTCTGTCCCAGCGCACCGGGCCGGCTTCCAAACTCCACCCTTGTGCCTACTTCTCCTGTCACCTGTCCCCGACTGAGCACAACTACGCTGAACAAGTGGCGGCACTGGCTTGAGGGCACCAAGCACCCCTTTTTGGTCTGGATGGACCATAAGAACCTGACCTAAATTAGGCAGGCCAAACAATTAAATGCCTAAAGAAGTCCTGTACCCTGCGAACGAAGTAGACGAGCTGGATTGTAAAACTCTAAGAGTTCACTCAGATAATGTGGGGCCAGGCCATGTAGAGCTTTATAAGTTATAAGAAGTATTTTGTAATCAATGCGGAATTTGACTGGTAACCTGTGCAGTGATAATGGAACAGGAGTGATATGATCAAATTTTGTAGTTCGAGTTAGCACTCGGGCGGCTGCATTTTGAATTAACTGAAGTTTATTTATAGATTTACTAGAGCATCCAGTAAGTAAGGCGGTACAGTAATCCAACACCTTATAAACCATGAACAAGTTTTCTCTGGCATCGTTAAAAGAGAGGAATTGTTCTAAGTTTAGCGATATTACTAATTGAAAGAAGCATTCGAGTCTGCTGCTAATGTTCGCATTTCAAAGGAGAGATCTGAATCACTGTGACCCCTAAGTTTTTTACAACGACGGGGCAATCCTGGACAGCCATCTAGATTTAAGGATAGGGACTGTGGTAGCCTAGGGGTAAGGTAACTGGACTATGGACCACAAGGTCCAGGGTTCAAATCCCTCTCTGCCCAATCTACCACTGTTGGGTCCTTTGAGCAATACCCTTACACCACTTGCTTGGATTGTAAGACTGTTATCCATTGTAAGTCGCTCTGGATAGGGCGTCTGCTAAATGCTGTAAATGTAAAGTAAATTTAGGATAGATGTAGCCACCTGTCTCTCACCAGCCTTGGTTCCCACTAATAGAAACCTCAGTTTTATCTAGTTTAAGTGAGAGAAATTTCAATACATCCCAATCTTTTTATTTGCTTTACACAGTCCCCTTAATTTTGTTTGATTGTAAGGCTGTCATTAGGTTTGGCTGATTATGGACAGCTTGTATCATCTGCATAGTCAGTGGAAACTATGCCATGTTTACGAATAACTGAGCCTAAGGGGGTGGCAGCATGTTACAGAGACAATAAGCCGGGGCCCAGCCACACTGACCCTGAGGCATGCCTACTTCACTTTTAGAGCGTAGACCTGCTTATTTGTATGAACAAACTGTACCGTCGGTTAAGTAGGATTTAAAACCAAAACATGCTACTCCCTTAATCCCTACAGTATTTCTAGTATGTTTAGGCAAGTCAAGTCAAGTCAATTTATTTATATAACGCTTTTTACAGTGGAGCATTGTCTCAAAGCAACTTTACTTACAGAGTTTAGATTACTCCTAATAACTAAGTCCAATCCCAATTTGAGCAAGCCAAAATAGGGCGACAGTGGCAGAAAAAAGTTTAGTGGAAACATCATGATCTATAGTGTCAAATGCCTGCACTTATCTAAACAGAAAAAAAAGAGACATCCTTTGGCTGAGACATTAACAAGTCATTTAGTACGCCTAATTAATGCTGTTTCATTAACTATGATGGGCCTGAATCCAGACTGTAATGTTTTCATAAATTTCATTCCTTGAGGTAAACTGCAGAGCTGCTGATAGAACGGCTTTTTCTAAGATTTTTGGACAGAACGGTAAAGTTTGAAATTGGTCTATAATTAGATATCACACAGGGTCCCAGATTGGCTTTTTTAATCAGTAAGTTTTGATAACGGCAGACTTAAAGGCTTTGGGCACATAACCAAAGGTAAGGGAATGAATTTAAAATAACGAACACTGGCTCTAAACACTATGTAATACTTGTTTTGAGTAGACGTGTAGGAATTGGGATCTACAAACATGTTTATGACTAGACGAGCTGATCAGGCGATTAGTCAGTATTAGTAATTGGGGTAAAAGATTCGAGTCCTGATTTAAGCTACTTGAACAGATGTCTTCACTACGGCGCATCTAAGGTTGCTTGAATAGTTGGTGATGTGATGAGCATTGAGTTTTTAATCTAGCTGTTTTCATCTTATCATTAAAGAAAGTCAGGAAATCATTACTGTTAAAATTACACAGAATGGGAGAATCACTTTCTGTGGGGTTTTTTGTTAATTTGGAGACTGTATTAAAGAGAAATCTTGGATTATTCTTATTTTTCTCTATGATTGAGGAGAAGTATGCAGCTTTAGCTTCAATGGCTAAGGCTAGACTATTAACCACACATTTGTTGGTTTAAATGCTGACATTGCCAAACTGCCACAGTATGGGCAAAGCACTAACTGTCAACTTTTTAGCTCATTTGTACGTCATTCTAGCAAGTGCAAAAGAGCAAATAATCATTGCTATTTGTGTAAAATGTCTGTGCATTCATTATTTTTGGCTATTTTCAAAATGCCATATGTGTTGTTGAGAATCTGAAGTCCTCGGAATGGAATTTGGGCTAATATCGGGCATGCACAATCATTTAGAAACAACTCGTAAGACAACAAACACCTTATGAATTTTAGCTCATTATAATGTCAGGGACTACAGTGGCTTGCTGATTCTGCATAGTATGTTACTATTTCTACTGCCATATTAAGTATTATGTCAAATTAAATCACTAACTTGTGCCTGTTGACACTGAATGAAAACAAGGCTGATCTTTCCATGGATATCATCTATTAGTTAGAGACTCTTCCCGACATTAGCAAGTTAAACTTCATTATAAGTCAGTGTATTAAAAAAGTATACACTGTACATTAATTTTGTGTCAGCTACTTCACTGACTGCCATTTACCCAAGATTTATGTAAGTAAAAGTAAGTAGTTTTAGTAAGGCAAGCAGAGGAAACTGAAGGAGACGGTAGCAAAAGTTCAGTTTCCATGACTGTAACCATGACACTAGTAATAAGCATATTGTTGAAGTTAAATACTTATTCTTGAGAGGTTACATCTGCATGAAAGAACAATTATAACAGAGAGCGAAATAAAACGTAACAAGTAAACATGTTTGTAGTGGCACTGAAGTTTTATTTAGTCTAGCAGCCACATCCTGGTCTTTATTATTATTTCCTGTTAATAACAATCATTTTTTAATATAAGGATGCAAAGGGTCTAGGCTGAGTATAACAGACCAAGGTGAACTGTTTCCATTGCAGTTCTTACCACATTTACAGGCAACAAGGTTAAACAAAACGAGTATTTTGAGATGTATTGAACTGAGCATTTCAAGGTCTTTCAGTGGGCAATGAATAGTCTTGTAGTTAAGGCAGTCTCAATTATTTCCATGGCAAGAAACTGACACCAACACAAGACCTACACTCGAGATATTAAGACTGCTCACCATGTCTTCATGTACTTTGCTTTAGGAGGGCTCGACGGGAACTAGACAATAGGTAAAAGCCTTAAAAATGCCAAATTGTGATACATTGAGGTGTTTGGTACAAAACATTTTCAGAACATGTATTCCTTTATTACGGATAAATTTAAAGGTAAAACAAATTAGGACAAAAAGACTGGATTAAGACAGTCTTAAGACTCTCTTCAACCTTAAAATAAAATAAAATGAATGTGGATTTTGTTCTGTACTGATCTGATGCAGTGAGTATATTTTGTCCAGTGTTATGATTTCTAATTTCCCAAATAGAGTAAGGGTAAAAGTCATGCAGTCAAACAATGTTTTAATCAACTCTCCAGTCCATTAAAAATGTTTAGAAAACAACTTGACCTTTTGTGGTACAGCTACGGTAATACTGACTGTTTTCAGCTTATAATGAACCTCTTGCTCATTAGACATTGTGCCTAGTTATTTTCCAAATGTATTAACTGTTTAGCAGTTTTACAAGCCAACATGTAACTATACCTAAAATTTTTAAATACTAAGCAGTGAAATAACTGACTAAATATTAATGACTTATTTTGCATTTGAACAAGCATACAAATCATGACTGCAGAACTGTCTATGAGTAGGTTCATTTTAGCGTCAGCTTGAGGTTTTGCTTCCTCTTTGCACATTTTTAGTTCTTGCCTGCTGTGTGGCACTGCACTAGTCTTTCACAACTGTAGGCTATGTCACCACAATTGGGTTAGCTCTAATGTCAGAACAGATACACCACATAGAAATTACCCCTGCAAATAAAGAGCATATGTCGTGTTTTGAATACTGGTATGCTGGTTCAGTCAGCCATACATGTGAGTTCTATGTTGGTCCAAGTTGATTAAGCTGGTTGAGCTGGTGCTTGTTTAACTTGCATAATCTTGCTGGTAAAGCTGATTTCCCAGTATAGCAGTGTACTTTTTTACATTGTGCAAAAACTCAGTTTAGTCTGCAATACATATGTCTGAAAGAGCATGCGCTACAGAAAATCTTGTGGTTAGCTACTATAAATGACCTGCCTAGTTGATTTCTCTAATTCATTCATTCATATTTGGTTATATTTGGCAGATCACCATAAGGTAAAGCAGTAAACCAATGAAGCATTCATTACTTGAGAAATTAAATGATGTAAATATGTTTTGTGTTTTATGATTAGGTGTAACCACAGCATTATTAAGTACATATATCCAACTTATATACAGTGGTGCTTGAAAGTTTGTGAACCCTTTAGAAAATATTATACTTGGTCATTTATTTATAGAGGAAAATGATCCAGTATTACATATTAGTGAGTGGCAAAAGTATGTGAACCTCTAGGATTAAAAGTTAATTTGAAGAGGAACATGAATCTATCAAAGTCTGCTCTTCACAACACATGTTTGTGGAATCATGTCACGAACAAAGGAGATTTCTGAGGACCACAGAAAAAGAGGCTGCAAAAGCTTACAAAAAACAATCTCTAAAGAGTTTGGTCTCCACCAATCCACAGTCAGACAGATTGTGTACAAATAGAGGGAATTCAAGACCATTGTTACCCTCCCCAGGAGTGGTCAACCAACAAAGATTACTCCAAGTGCAAAGCGTTTAATAGTTGGTGAGGTCACAAAGGACGCCAGGGTAACTTCTAAGCAACTGAAAGCCTCTCCTACATTGGCTAATATGAGAGGGGCAAGGAGAAAGCCACTGCTCTCCAAAAAGAACATTGCTGCTCGTCTGCAGCTTGCTACAGATCACGTGGACAAGCCAGAAGGCTACTGGAAGAATGTTTTGTGGATGGATGAGACCAAAATGGAACTTTTTGGTTTTAAAAAAAAAAGCGTTATGTTTGGAGAAAGGAAAACACTGCATTCCAGCATAAGAACCTTATCCTATCTGTGAAACATAGTGGTGGTAGAATCATGGTTTGGGCCTGTTTTGCTGCATCTGGACCAGGACGGCGTGCCGTCATTGATGGAACAATGAATTCTGAATTATATCAGAGAATTCTAAAGGAAAATGTCAGGACATCTGTCCATGACCTGAATCTCAAGAGAAGGTGCGTCATGCAGCAAGACAACGACCCTAAGCACACAAGCCGTTCTACCAAAGAATGGTTAAATAAGAACAAAGTTAATGTTTTGGAATGGCCAAGCCAAAGTCCTGACCTTAATCAAAATGAAATGTTGTGGAAGGACCTGAAGCGAGCAGCTAATGTGAGGAAACCCACCAACATCCCAGTGCTGATGCTGTTCTGTACGGAGGAATGGGCAGGAGTCAAGTCAAGTCAGATTTATTTATATAGCGCTTTTTACAACGGAGCATTGTCTCAAAGCAACTTTACAAGTTTAGATTATCTCCTAAAAACGTCCAATCCCAAACTGAGCAAGCCTAGGGCGACAGTGGCAAGGAAAAACTCTCTGAGGACTGATCATCAGCTGCAGGAAACGACTGATCAACAGCTACAGGAAACGTTTAGTTGCAGTTATTGCTGCACAGGGGGGTCACACCAGATACCTGAAAGCAAAGGTTCACATACTTTTGCCACTCACTAATATTGTAACATTTGGATCATTTTCCTCCATAAAAAAAATGACCAAGTATATATTTTTTGGCTCATTGTTTAACTGGTGGGTTCTCTTAATCTAATTTTAGGACTTGTGTGAAAATTTGATGATGTTGTTATCATATTTATGCAGAAATATAGAAAATTCTAAAGGGTTCACAAACTTTCAAGCACAGCTGTATATCCGCTCCAGCTTTCTGTGGAATGCTGCTGGTCACACAATGTAATCTGTAACATTCCCAAAGAAAATTACTTCTGTGATAGCTGTCTGAAGTAATCAAGTTGCCAAATGCCAACCATGTTAAAATTTGCTACAGCAGCTGCTAGAAAGTAAGATCATTTAATAATATCACAAAATGTAATGCCTTCACTCATTCATTCATTCATTCATTCATTCATTCACTTTCTCATCTGCTTGAACAGCATTGCGGGAGAGACGGAGCCTAGCCAGTGGCATATGATGCAAGGCAGGAACAACCTTAGACAGAGTGCCAAGTCATCGTAGGACACATTCACTCATACACTCATACACACTCTCACACTAGGGGCACTTTAGAGACAGAAATTAACCTAACACGCCTGTCATTGGACTGTGGGAAGAAACTGTACACGGAGTAAACCCACAAGGACACAGGGAGGACATGCAGACTCCACTCAGAAAGGACCCAGACCACACCACCTGGGATTGCACTAAGAACCTTCTCACTGTGAGGCGACAGTGCCACCCACCGAGGCACTGTGCTACCCTAAAATGTAGCTTTGATCTTTAATGATTTTTTTCTATGTACAATATCACCTGTATTCAGTGCTTATAATGTACATTTGCTCTTATACTGCAGCTGAGATTTTAAGTCTTCTATAGTCTTCTAAATCTCCCACTCTAGCTCAACATAAAATGATTTTGTGGTTGCTTTAAAATGAAATGTTTTTTCCAATACCTCTACCGGCTCTATAATAAACCTCTTACTAGATTTGTCAATATCAGATATGGGCTTATCATCCAGGACTGTCACCGAGGACCATGAGATCGCATTTTCTACTTCTGCCAGCAAATTTAAAGGGGATGGAACTACAGATGTGATAATGGACAGGGGAACGTACATCGTGCCATGAATTTATGTTTGGTGGTTATGTCCTTCCTTATATGCAGTCTCTGATTTATTTCATTCGGTTTATTCAATTCTTCTGCTTGTGTTTATAATAGTACTATATTTTATTGTATTAATATACATGTATTACAGTGGGGCAAAAAAGTATTTAGTCAGCCATTGATTGTGCAAGTTCTCCTACTTACAAAGGTGAGAGAGGTTTGTCATTTTCATAATCGGTACACTTCAACTATGAGAGACAAAATACAGGAAATCACATTGTAAGATTTTTAAAGAATTTAATTGTAAATTATGGTGGAAAATAAGTAATTTGGTCACCCACACACAAGCAAGATTTCTCTGGCTCTCACAGACCTGTAACTTCTTCTTTAAGAAGCTCTTCTTCGTCCTCCCTCGTTACCTGTATTAATGGCACCTGTTTTTTGACCTCATTATCTGTAATTAAAAGACAACCTGTCCACAGCCTCAAAAACAGTCAGACTCCAAACTCAACCATAGCCAAGACCAAAGAGCTGTCCGAAAGGACACCAGGAAGAGAAATTGTAGACCTGCACAAGCGTGGGAAGAGTGAATCTACAATAGGCAAGCAGGTTGGTGTGGTGAATAAATTCAACTGGGAGCAATTGTAGGACATACAAGACCATTGATTGGGTCTTCCAGCATGACAATGAATCCCAAACACACCGCTCGAGCAACAAAGAAGTGGTCTCCGTAAAAAAGCATTTTAAGGGTCCCTGAGTGGCCTAAGTCCAGTCTCCAGACCTCAACCCCATAGAAAATGTGTGGAGGGACTGTCCCAAAATATCACTGCTCTAGAGGAGATCTGCAATGGAGGAATGGGCCCAAAATACCACCTACAGTGTGTGTGCCAACCTGGTGAAGACTTACAAGAAAACGTTTGACCTCTGTCCATTCCCGACAAAGGTTATGTTTACAAAGTATTAGAGTTTGAACTTTTGTTATTGACCAAATACTTATTTTCCACCTTAATTTTCCACAGAAAGGAAGAGAAACATAAATTCTTTTTAAAAATCCTACAATGTGCTTTCCTGGATTTTTTTTCTCATTTTCTCTCTCTGTCTCTCTCTCTCCTCTCTCTCTCTCTCTCTCTCTCCCACAATTTTTGGTATTTGATGCTGTGACCGTCTCTGACCTATGCAATCATTGCAATCGATAAATGTCCATGACTCTGCGCTATTCAGTATGACCAGGACCTAGCTTATAACTTCTTCCCGCTTGTAATGCTCTTACAATCTGCAGTGCCTTCTCTTGCTCACTCCAATTCCGCCAGTGATCACAGCTCCTCTAATGAAAAACTCAATTTAGGTTTTCCAGAGCAGAACCTTGGATAAAATCTCAAATTTAGCAGGTGCTGTATTAGCAGTGCCTCAAGTAGATAGATCAGTCACTTCTGTCTGCAGAAAATAAAGCCACAGTTTCAATACAGCTTTTGAACTGCAGCAGCGTTCCATGCATAATACATATCATTATCGAACTCCACATCTGAATACACAATAACAACATTGCTGCCCCCTAAATGCCGAAGAGCAACTGAGTCAATCAGTTTTTATGACCACAAAACACTGAATGAAGCATAAATGCTTTTGAGGAAAGGCCGTAATGTGTGGGTTGGTGCTGTTAAAATGAAAATGCTCTCAAAGGGAGAACACTTACGGTTTTTGCTGCGCTGTGCAGTATTTTTGTAAATACAGATGGGGATAGCTTACAATTTGATTTGTCAACTCACCCAGCATGTAACTGATTCTGTTCTTATAATCACAGACCATCATCTATATGAAAGTCAGGTCTGTAAAGGCATTCAATAATGACCAAAGGAAAGGAGATCTACGGATAGTAATCCTGTAGATCCTGTAAAACTATAAGAATTGTTAATTGTTAAATACCCCAAATCAAGAAAAGTTGGGATGGAAATTGTAAATGAAATGGGCATTGTTTCTTACATTGACTTTTTTTTCAACACAGAGAATATGAACCCAAGACATTTCATGTCTTGTCTGGTCAAGTTAATTTAATTTATTAATAAACATCCATTTCTGAATGTCAGGCCTGTAAAACATTCCAAAAAAAAAATCGAACGGTAAAGCATTTACCACTTTGTAATGTTGCCATTCCTCCTTACAACACTTAAAAGGCATTTTGTCACTGAAGATACCATGCGATGAAGGTATTCCCAGTTCCCAGTGTTATATATCCCGTTCTTCCTGCAAACACGTCTTAACATGCACAACAGTACAGTGTTGTCATCATCACATTTTTCATTTCAAAAGACTCCACACATTCTCTATTGCGGACAGGTCAGGGCAGCAGGCAGGCCAGTCCAGTACCTGTATTTGCTTCATGCCTTTGTAATGTGTACAGAACGTGGCTTTGCATTGTCTTGCAAGTGAAGTCCCAGAAAAAAGATGCCATCTTGAAGTCAGCAAATGTACTCAATGTACTTTTTTGCATTAATGCTGCCATTATAGAAGTGTAAATGACCTTTGCCAAGGGCACTGACCTAACCCCATACCATGACAGAGCCTGACTTTCGGACTTGTTGCTGATAACAGTCTGGATGGACCTTTTTATCTTTGATCTAGAGCACACAGTGTCTAGATCCAAAAAAGATCCAGAATATGAATTCATCTTACCACAATACAGTACACGTTTCCACTTTGTGATGGTCCATGCCAGATGCGTCTGAGCCCAGAGAAGTCAGTGCTACTTCTGCACATGGTTAACATAAGGCTTCTTTTTTGCACACTGAAGTTTTAAGTGATATTTATGAATGTAACTCCATATTGTAGTGCCTGACAAAGGTTTGCCAAAGCAATTCAACCAAATTCCTTAAATTACTATGATATAATGCACTGTATAAATATGCAAATCCCTTCCAATATTTTGCTGGGGGAACATTGTTTTTAAATATTTAAGTAATATTCTCAAGCATTTGCTGACAACCTGGAGATCCTCTGCCCCTTTGTGTTCTTCAAAGATTCAGCCTTTAGTGAATGTTGTTTTTTTTACCAAATCATGATTACAATCACCTGTTACATATCCTGTTTGAAATAATATAATATTTTTTAACTACATCTAAATTTCCCCATCCCAACTTGTTTGGAATGTGCTGTAGGCCTGAAATGCAGAAATACTTGTATATTAACAAATGACATTAAGCTGACCAGAAATGAAGCATCTTGGGTTCATATTGTCTGTGATGCAATAAACGCCAAAGACACACTGCACTGTGTTTCACACAGGTTTGAGAAAAAAAGGTCAGGCATTGTACTTGCTCAACTGGTAATAGATTGAGTGAGGGGATCATCTCTGTCAACAGCATCCCATCCAGGTCTTGGTTACTCCTGCACCAAATGTTTGACAGGATAGTTTCTGGACCGCCATCAAATCTCATAAACTACCATCAGATGCCACCACTATGCCAACAGATTATTTGGAAGGCTTTCGAGTAAAAAGCTATCACCTAACTACAAATGTAAGCTCCTGGAGCATGCTAAACTTTACTAGAACTTTGATTGGAACCCTTGTCTAGAGTCAGATTGAACACAAAATGTGATTTTTGGCAACTAACACTCAAGATGGGTTTAGTGTAAAACAAAACAAACTTGATATCCACTGTTAAATGTTGTGGGGGGTCTGTGATGTTGTTTTGATGATGGACACAAAAGGTAAATTTCTTATAACTCATTTTACTCACCTTTATCAGGCTGCCAATAATTGTGGTGGTGACTGTAAGTTTCATGCAGTTTGAGACAAAAACTAGGAGCCTAGACCTCACGGCAAGAAAGCATAGCCTTAAAATGATCAGACGATGTGAATCGCTGTTAGCATTTAAAATCTAAATGTTCTGTGATTTAATATTCCTTTGTGAGCTCAGCTTATGAATAATTGCAGCTATTACAGCCTGAAACAATCACAGTTTTATCCCAAACTGTTGTCATGAAAAGTTGCTACTTATTTTCGTACATTAGAAATGGAACAATATACTGCATGATTACAATTGGCATTGTAAACATTGGATTGTGGTGCTAAAAAGTTTGTGAAGAACTGCAGTCTTAGCAAAGCATTTACAAAGGTAGGCCGATAAGATTGGGCTGCAATCTGTAAACCCCATAGTGTGCCAACATTACAATATTGTAACGTTACCAGATACAAAAAATCTGGTAAAAATCAAAACCAAATAAAATCTTGTGGCAGCTGGATGTAGTGTATGGGCTGTAGTTTGGATACCCTGATCTAGATGTTTGTGAATCATAATAAACATATAAATCTAACCAGAGCATAGTTTGTTTTTGAATTTCATCATAAACCTAAACTGACAATACTGCTCCACTTGAGAGAAGATTCACAAACAGTTATTAATTTGAAAAGGAGGTATGTTTCACAAATAGTCTCCATGTAAGTGACTCTTAAAAAAAGGGCTGGGCATTTTATTCATTCATTCTCATACCTGCTTAATTCAATTCAGGATTGTGGGAGTCAGGGCCTAACGTGCAACACAGAGTTCAAGGCAGGAACCAGCCTTAGACAAGGTGACAAGCCATGGGGCACATGCACCGACACACGCACTACAACTGGGACACTTTAGAGACACCATTTGACCTAATGCACGTCTTTGGAATGTGGGATGATACCGAGTACCCTTAGAAAACCCTTACTGAACATGCAAACCTCACACAGGCTGAGTGTGGGCCAGGAATAAAACCAGGAATCTCTGGTGCTGTGATAGAACTAAACACCTTTGACTTTTAGTCATATATGCAATATTTTTAAAAGCCCATTTAATTATGCCAACTGCCTTAAGGTTTTTCAGTAAATTGGATATTTCAGTACTGGGATCTGCATCAAGTTTGTGTTTGATTGTGATGCTTGCCCATATGATGTAAAAGTGTCCAGGTTGAATGTGGATTATCCCTTTAAATATCTAACTAGGGACTAACTATAGCCAGTGACTGTTTGTTTCTTTAGTTTATTTAACATCACTATAAGCATCAGTGGCCATTTCAGCCACACACACAAGTTTACATCTATACACAAGGTTACATCAAGACTAGTCATATATACACACACACTTAAGTCAATGTAGCATAACCAAGGAACTTAACACACCTCTCTTTGAGCTGTGGGAGGAAACCAGAGTACCCAGAGTAAACCCACACAGACACAGGGAGGACATGCAAACTCCACACAGAAAGGACCCAAACCACTACACCTTGGGATTGAACCCACAGGCATCAAGAACAGTACATGCAACACAGCCGAAATAGAATTTAATAAAATTTGGCAGTAATAACGGTCTAGTATAGTGAGAAATGTTAATGTTGGTACATTGGTGAGACAATCAGCCACCTTGTAAGCACACATCCACAAGAGACCTTAAGTGTTTGGTCTTTAGGAAACAATGTATGCTTTCTAAAAAGAGAAAACTTCTGGTTTAAGAGAAAACTAAATAAGGAGACCCATGTCAAGCTAGACACTGGGAAGGGGCTGTCACATCAGTTGCTTACAATGCCACCTGGGACATTTTTATTCTGTTGGTTTCACATTAGTCAGTTTCATTTTGTTTGTTTTTGTTGTTGTTTCTTTTACAATAAGAGCTCATGCTTATAGAAATAAAATTGCATCTGGTCGCAGTGTAATGAATGTCGGTGACAAGTTTATTGATAATATCTATTTACTCATACTCACTTATCTCATGCCTACATCTTCATGCTGACATGTTTACTCTGGTGGTTTCAGATAATTCACACCTCCTGACTCCAGTATCACATCAATTTTGTGATGCCACAGGTGTGAGGGAATAAATTGCATGAAGGGCACAACATTTTTTATGACTGAAACTCAAGACCAGTCTCAAATACTTGCTACATTACATCAAATAATATAATATGATTATTTGTGTGTAGGAAATTCTTAAGTAATCCATTTCTTTTTAAGCATGAGGCATTCGTGATGCTTTACAGAATACAGCTTTGCATATCATTCTGGCAACATTATATATTTTTTTTATATTTTTTTTATATAATCTAGTGATACAGTTTTGTAGTATTAAGAACATTGTTTTCAAACTTCTGAACCTTTTCAAACGGCTATTACAAACTTTGAATAAAACCAATATAATTGGCAGTTGATTTTAGGGCAATTCGATATTCGCTGAGAATGCAGACTTATAATTGAGCAAAGAGTTTTCTCCACCATCCAGCTGTAATGGGCAATATCGTCTGCTCACTCAGCTGCTGTTCTCTCACTGACACTGGCCTTTACCTGCCTGGGATCTAGGTAAGTGACAGAAATTAATTTTCTTATTTTCTTTCTGCTGACAGTGAACAAGGTACAAGCATAAAATCAGACCAAACAATTGCATCCTATGTTCCTTTGTTTCAAGGCTGCAGCTATGAAGCCACGATTACCACAGCAATTTCTCAAACAGTGATTTAATAAAAGTTAGAGCTTAACCTTCAATGGCTCCTCACAATCTATGTTTAAAACCTATTAAGAGTGCAGGACCTCCACAGGCATGGCTTGTACAGTATTTTTTTTTAAATTGCAGTACCTCAGTTTTCAAAAAAATGAGGCAGACTGGTCAGAATGAGGGTCAATGGAATAGAAATGGTTTGAACAGAACAGTGACCTCAGCATCCACCTGACTGCTCTCTCACTAAGTTGTTTGTTTGTTTATTTGATGTCACTAGTAGCATCAGAGGCCATTTCAGCGACACAAAAGGTTACATCAAGACTAGTCATATATAAACACATAAGCCAATGCCAATTTAGCTTAATCAGTTAACCTAAAACGCATGTCTTTGAACTGTGGGAGGAAACTGGAGTACGTGGAGTAAACCCACACGGACACAGAAAGGACCCAGACCACTTCACCCTGGGATTGAACCCAGGTCATTCTTGCTGTGAGGTGGCAGTTGTATCCAATGAGTCACCATGCCCACATGGCATGCTCACTCACTCGTATCAGCCAGCCTTTTGTAATGACAACAAATTGCAGCTAAACTAGCACCATTACTTGTTTCTCCCACAGATGGCCACATCACGTACCCTATATGCCTTTGAGGGTTTGCAGGATATTTGCTCGGAGCTTCAAAAAGCTGGATTACAGCCAAAACTCGAACGGCCCTGACAGATATCCTGCAGTGCCTGAAAGAAGCAGCCTAGGTGATCTCTGATCCACTAAAACGAGAAAGGATAAATTAACAGATATTCAGCTTTTAGCTGCAAGTGATGTCCACTTTCTGAGGGGACTGTTATATAAATATATGGCTGAAATAAAACAAGGATGTGCATGAACGCAGGCCATGTTAGTCTGAAATGGGCTCGTTAGGCTATTACACCATACGTCATCCTCATAGCGAAGTGCACCTGTGCTTCATTCATAAGCTCATTAACATGTTATTTTCTAGCATTTCCTCAGCAGCCTTATTTCTCTGCTCTAAATTTTCTGAATTGTTGTGTGACTATTGGTATGTGTCACAACATGAAAAGTTCAGAAAGTGTCTTTAATGCAAGTTCTTCAGTGTGACAAACTATTCAATAATCTTATATATATATATTGTTGCTGTTGTTGTTGTTGTTGTACTATAAAGACTCAAATGCATATGCTGTATATAGTACATGAACTACACAATTTAAACTTATGAAATGATGCCCTTGAGAACAAGCCAGTTTATGGCTAAAATGTCCTGTGCACGATGTACCTCTGCCTGTGCCTAATGAATTTTAGGAATAGGCTCCTCAGAAGAAAAATAAAATAGGATGTTTTGCTTTGCTCCAAAGGGCGGCACGGTGGTGCTGTGGCTAGCACGCCTCACAGCTCTGAGCGGATGAGACAACATATGGATGGATGGATCCTTTACTCCACTTTTGTAGTTACATTTTGTTTTTAAATCTAAAATAAACAGCTATGTTCACCCAGTAACACTTTACTATAAGGGAACATTAAATATCATTAATTCATACATATAATACATCATAAATATCACCATGAATATGCATTGTGGGCATGTCTCATGCCTGCCTTCATGCAGAAGCAATATATTAATTCATGTAGGAATTCAGGTAGAACATGAACATTGAGCATTACTGAAGCATTACTTTGTCATGAGTTCATGATGTTCGTGGCTCTCAAAGTGTTACCGTATACCTTAAGTGAGCTATACTCCTAGAAACCTGAACATACAATACTGTGCAAAAGTCATGTAAGGAAATGATAAAATAAATACCTGGAAATTAAACCTTTACCCCTTCCTACTGATACACTAATTTCATAGAAGTCCTAAACCAAAAGATCAAACAACAAAAATCAAAACTTAAGGCATTTTCACAGTACTGTATAATAAAAGGAAAACTTATATTTGTTTGTTCATGTGTTTGTTTTTCCGATAACATGTTTTTGTATCAGAAAGTGTGAATATTAAGTCAAATATTGAGTCAAATATTACGCTATTGGAACAACTTTAAGGCCTTTGTATTAAACCACTCTTTTTGGCCATGACTCTTGGAATAGTGTTAATGAAGCACCTACATCTCACAAATGCTTCACTCTTTCACTTCTAATTGCTTTGCAAGTTAAAGTCGTTTCTGTCAAAGCTAATTACACAGCCTGCTGAAGCTTATTAACAAAGATTCATTACTCCTATTAATCCTGACTAACTGAGGCTGATCACGATGATAAATTTCATATTGGAAAGTTCAATCCATAGTGCAAGAATCCATCAATAGGAGACACAGCATGCTAATGAAAGGGCAGATGAAATTGCTCTGCTTATGTGCTCCTGTGCAGAGGTGGTATGTGTTCCAGAATTAGAAGACAGGTTTATATTAAATATCTGATTAACAGGATGAAATAATACAGGTGGAATGAGATTTTCTGTGGCATGACTGAGGAAGCCATGTTTCAGACCTTGTCTGCACTACTATGGACACATTGGTAAAAGTAGCATGTTTAACCACCAAAAACGCATCTTTTGAAAACACTTTTCATGATCGGATGCATTTGACAACACAGTCTTCGTGTGGAAGTGTGGATAAGGGAATACTACTGATTTTTGAAAACACTGATGTCTATCATTTTGTGATAAGATCCCAGCTCTGACACATCCAACATGCATTGTCAGTCAGTGGATACTGCTCTAACAAAATGTTTAAAACCTTTAACTAGATTTTGGCTAAACTCATAGCTCTGGTTAGCTTATAGCTGTTTGTTACACTTGTGGGATCATGGATGGATGACGTCAAGTAATTTGACGTCAAGTAAACTGCTGGCTTTAACATTCACTGTTTTTGTTAAGTTTTAATAGACCATGCACAATTTGAAATATACACAGCACATGGAAATAAGTAGACAAGGTTTATTAATGTCTTTATTTTCACCTGTTAGATGCCTTGCATACATTTTCCACCATTTTGAAGTCTTATGTAAGCAAAAATGAAGTAACCCCAGGTGTGTTTGGGTAAAATGCAGTTCTGTGCCATCATCTGTCCAAAGTAAGTAGTCTCATCATCTTCCAAACTGCTCAATACAATACTAAATTGTACCTCAGATTATTAACACACCATCAATAACATTTACCTAAACATTGTTTCAGACCAAGTACACCCCTTCATGGCAACAGTATTCTCTAATGAAAGTGACCACTTTCAAGCACGGTAACGTACCCTGGTAAAAGTGCAAAAATGGTTCAGGAATGTACTGAGGAACATGACATGGATGTCAAGGTGTTGACTTGGCCTCCAAATTTCCCATATCTTAATCCAATCAAATAGCTGATGTGCTCGGCAAACAAGTTTGATCCATGGAGACTCCATCTCAACCTTACAGGAATTAAAGGATCTACTGTTAACATTTTGGTGCCAGATACCACAGAGAGTCTTAAGAGGTCTTGAGGAGTCCATGCCTCGACAGGCCAGATCCTTGGCAGCACAATGTTACACAATGTTAAGCAAAAGGTATTAATGTTATGGCTGATTAGTGTAAAGCCTCAGTAGGTTTAGCCAAGTTATTGGTCAGCTTTATAAGTTGTCATTCGAAACACAAAGAAATAAGTCAGTAACTAGTCATATATGACTAGTTTCAATATAATCTTGAGTGCTGTGTTGTCTGTTCTTGAATGGGCTTTGATGCTAAAGTGTGACGTTAAATAAAGTATACAAACAAAGTAGTGGACTGAAAAAAACAGCGATTACAGTTGTTGATGTTGATAAATATCTGCACAGTCCATTTATGTAGCTATTCAGAAAGCCTCAATTAAAGAAATCTTTATGGACTTCTGAACAGTAATGCTTCGTCCTTTTGTAAAAAAAAAAAAACTTGCTACAGAACCTGATCCTATTTCTCCACAGACATGTACTGCAAGATTGAGAAAAGTCTAGACCAGGCAAAATTATGGCATTAGGGTCCTTGGAGCATCCCTTGGGTTATGGTGTTCCAGATCTGACCACAGAACAGCATGTTAACTCTGAGGTACTGCCAACAGATTCCCAGAATAGCTCTATCTGAAAGCCTTCAAGCTCAGAACTCCACAGACTACTTGTTTTTACATTTGTCTTCCTAGATTGCCTTTTCAGTGAAGCAGTGTGAAGAGTTCCTGCGAAAGGCTGAAGGAATACAGTATATGACAGCTGTGATGAAAAGAAATAAGTGAAGAGGGAAACAGTGAGAGGAGACTGAAAGGGCAAAGAAAGCCAACACCAATGAAAAGCAAAGATGCTATGAACAGTAATAGATCAGCAGCCTGTCTAGGACCTTTGTCTAGGAACACCTGTCATTGGGATGCATATGATGATATTTCACACAGCGATGTAGATTACACAGAAAGTTAACAAACATATCAAAATTGTCAAATATCTGGCCAGCTCCTCCACTGCCCAAAAATTACAACTCACAGAATCCATGGAGCATCCATACCTCTGACCAAGCTTCTGGAATCCAACATTCTGATTCACCAGCATTCTAACACACACCTGCATCATTTCCTTTCATTACTCTATAAACATTGAAACCCATTCATTTCTCATTGAAGTCACATTTGTTTCTGAACTTTTTTGGGTTGCTATTGTTCTTTGTTTATTTGACTCTCAATCTTTGCTGTCTTTGATGTTTTGACCACACTACTGTTTTGCACTTTGGGTTGATTTCCTGCCATTTTGCTTCTTTGTTTGATCATTGTACTGCATATTTATCACAATTGCTAAGCCTGTTCTCTATCGGTTTTGGTTGCCTTGGTTAAGACCAAGTCTACTCAGCTCATCATGGTCATCTAGACTCAGTGCTTACAGTGAAAGTTCACCTCATTCATATGGAGATGGCATGAGCTGCAGCTGATCGAGAGATGATCACAGTGCATTGGGGAGGCAGCAGTCTCACACGGAGCTTCACACCCAACTCGCATCTCCTGTTACAGCCATGTTGAAACATGCAGCAGGTTTCAAGATTGGCTCCCATCCTCCCATCCAAGGTGAGCTTTTAGTCTGGTGCTTCCAAACAAATACAATGGATATCCAGAGGACTGCCATATCTTTCATCGTCAATGCTCTCTTTACTCTGCAAACCATCCAGCAAGCTCTGACTCCACTGCATCAGTCTTAAAATCTCTCTTCTCACCGGCTGACCTTCATCTTGGGCAAATGCAATCTGGTCCAAGGCTAGCAAGGAGGCCAAAACTACAGGTTCACAGACAGAACTACACCAGGGATCCAAATCAGACTATTTTCTATGTGGTTGGAATGATGTGACCCTCCATGCCTCATTACATCCTCCGGCTGGAATTTCAGACCTGACTGGCATGTCGTGATTTTGATCTCTCACTGCAGGCCATTTTAGATCTCACCAATTAATTAGACCAGCACATGTCAACATGTGGTTGTGCTGACTACCTCTTTGCAGAATGTGTGTGTGTGTGTGTGTGTGTGTGTGTGTGTGTGTGTGTGTGTGTGTGTGTGTGTGTCGTGGGAGGTGTGCTCTGCTTCCTATCAGGCCCAGAAGCTTCTATTGTGGAACAAGCATTTAATGCCTGAACAACCTGTCCAGACCATCCTCAAAACAGAACAACTCACATTATGAGAGGATGTGTGGTACCTCTGCAATATATCAAGATGGTGACTCTCTCTTTCCTCAAACTTTATTCTCAATCATTCTATATTGCTATCTCCTGCACACTCATCAGGATCTTGTTTCTATTGTAGCCTACTGATTCTAGCAGAGAGGGAAATTGCCTGGACAAGGACCTGGCCACTGAATGGATATTTGCAGTGGAAACTAGCTATGGCTCTGTGCATCACCACTATGGATGGCCACCCAAAGGACACAGGAACCATCAGAAATTGCATGTGGAGTCCATCTCTCTGTTCTTTTTGAGACTTCCCAACATTCTGCCCTGGCAACAGCTCCACAATCTGTCATCACATGTAATGACAACTAACTGGTTTAGAGGTCAGATTTCTGGATTCAGCATTGTCTCCAACCTCCTAAGATTCACCTACATGCCATGCTTATGGCCAGTCCCAATTTTTCACCTTCTCTGAAAGTGTCATTTACTGTAGCTTCTGGCTTCTGGAGCCATACCTCATTGATACTATGTACCTGCTTTCCCTTTCAGAGAATGAACTCTGATAAAATATAGAGAATAAAGGTACTTTCTGAAGGCTTCATTTGGTTCTTCAAGTCCTACTTGGCTGCTGACTTCTTCTTCTTTGCTCAAAAACAGGATTTTACTTTGTGACCATGGGTTGACTATCAAGTACTCTACCATGTGGTCAAGAAATATATGTATCCCCTACTGCAGTGTTTCTCAGTCCTGGTCATGGAGCCTCCCTGGTCTGTACATTTTAGTGCTTCTCCTGAGAAGTGGTTCTCCAGGACCAGGATTGAGAAACACTGCCCTACGTTTAGTTCCATCAGCACTAGAGCAGCCCAAAGCCACCAAATATTACTCCAAGTTGGATATCTGCTACACATACAATCTTGTACAGATTAACCTGTCTAATGCTGCTTGTGTATTCCAATCTTCCAATGTTCTCTGGGACATATTTGTAAACTTTGTACTTGCCTATATTGATGATATCCTAATTTTCTCTCAAAGTCTGCAAGCCTATATCTCGCATGTTTACCAGGTGCTTCGACGATTGCTTAAAATCAAGCACATTTTAAAACAGAGAAAATGACAGTTTCACTGGAAATCCATTGCCTTCATTGGATACATGATTTCTACCTCAGTTGACATCATGTACAACAGAAAGGCAATGCTGTCCTCAGCTGGCCTCAACCCAAGTCCATTAAGGTTGTGCTTCAGTTACTGGGGCTCACCAGTTTCTATAGGCATCTTATTCAAAATTTCTGCAGCATCTCTGTTCCCATCATCTCACTCTTAAAAGCAAGTGCAGACCATTTCACAGCACTTTCCAGGCTAATCAAGCCTTCCTGAACTTAAATAAAGCTTTCTGCAGTGCTCCCACTTTAAATCACCCAGACTCTACTCTGCCCTTCATCATGAAAGTGAACGCCTGTGGTCGTAGGCACAATCCTGTCTTAATGAAAAGATCAATCTCCCAAACTTTTCCCTGCCTCCTAGCCAATACAAATGGTGTCAGACGTGTTGGGAGCACAGTGGTGGTATCAGGAATGACAGGGGCCCCAAGGTGGCATCAGGTGAGACAGAGACTGAGGATGGAGTCGACACAGGAACTTGGCTTCGAAACAGAACTTGGCTTTGAGACAGAAGCCAAGACTGGGACTGAGGCAGGAGTTGGAACTGAAACCAAGGCAGGAGCCATGCCTGAAACCAAAGCAGGAGTCAAGAGAAGTGAATGGAACTGAGGCTGAAGCCATTACTGGAACCGCAGGAACCGGGACAGGGACAACAGGAGCCAGGAATTCAAGGCAGAAACCACACAGGTCAAGGCAGGAACCACAGGAGTCAAATAAGGAACAGGGACTGAAGAAAAGGGGCTGATGTGGTGGTTGGGCAGGCGTGGATGGCAGTGTGTGATGAGGGATGGTGAGAGCTCTTTGCTGTCTGGACAACCGTAAGGATGGTCAAAAACAGTGCTTCCAGGAACTGGCAGAAGATGTGTGTTTCCTCTCTTCCATATGGCAGTGGCCAAGAAGAGTATGTGACCAAAAAGCAGGAAGATAAGGAGTGTGATGTGAGCAGAGTAACTGCTGGTGGGGTAATAAGCAATATATTAAAAGAATTGATGGAGCCCTGGATCACCACTGTATCTTCCAGGATAAAAGAAAAAGGATAAAGGATCTTACAGGAGCAGGAAAAAAAAATAACAGGAAACAAACTGAGTACGTGAAAGGATCACTGGGGCATAAACTGAATTGGACTGAGGCATGGTGAGCTGGGAGAGCTGCTGAGTGGGTAATAAAAATGGATAGAATGGATGCTGTTGGTTATATTCAGTTGACTTTATGACTTCTGATTATGAGTTTAATTGCCTTAGTTAGTAGTATATATGATTTAATGATATATTCTACAAAATATATAATATAATATTTTCTACAAAAATAGTCATCCTTGTTAAGTTAACAGTAAGTTCATTAGAGTGGTGCTTGAAAGTTTGTGAACCATTTAGAATTTATATTTCTGCATAAATATGACCTAAAACATCAGATTTTCACACAAGTCCTAAAAGTAGATAAAGAGAACCCAGTTAAACAAATGGAACAAAAACATTATACTTGGTTATTTATTTATGGAGGAAAATGATCCAATATTACATATTAGTGAGTGGCAAAAGTATGTGA